>JAQGBX010007626.1:0-11245 GCA_034698745.1 Megaphyllum sjaelandicum | reverse complement strand
GGCTTGAATAAAGACGCATGGCGTCGAAACGTTGCACACAAAATTAACTTGTGTTTTCTGGTCGTGTGTTGGCTTATGTACTAGTATGTTCGAAGAAATTGTACTGTATAATCATTACTTGTAATAATGACATCTATTAATCTACTAATTGGTGTTAGTGTGGCATTTCATCATCTAATTTTTTTTTTTTTTTTGGTGGAAATTTTTTACCGATCACTTGAAGGAAGATATTGATTAAAAGTTTTCTTAACAAAAAAAAAATACGTTTGTAATGTCTGGATTCGGAATTCGTCTTAAACGAAGAAATTAACATTATTTATCCATGTCCTGCCAGGGAGACGGAAACTGGAAATGAGTTCGTACTATCAGAAATTCGTATATAATAAGGTTTCACTATATTCGATCGCAATTTAGTTTTCGTAAGAATATTTAATTTTGTTCCCTCGTAGTTTTCGGATGTTAACTTTAGCACCCACTTATTGTTTTTCTTTTTTGTTTTTTCTTACGCAGCTATGGATTGCTAGGTCCGAGTGGATGCGGCAAGACGACCTTGTTAAAATGTCTGTTGGGAGAAGCAAAAATTGATGCCGGTAGCATCACCGTCATGGGTTTGCCTCCAGGTGGTTTTCTGTGCGAGAAAGGGAAAGCGAACGCAAGACCCGATGTGGGATACATGCCACAAGTAAGTACATGTACACGTATCAGTCCAAACTGTTGAGTGTTCAGATACTTTTGACGAAAATTGCCAATTGTGATACCAACACTTGAATATCGAAAATGTTCTTAAATTCACATGGATTTGATGTACAGTATACATGTAAGCCATTTTAGACCTGCTCCTCTTGCTTGCAACTCTGGATAACCTTTGTTTTATGTTACGATAAAATGTCAGGGTGACCAAAGGTCAGGGAAGTCAGGGGAAAAAGTGGTCATGGAAGTCATGGAAATGTAAGAAAAATTTGGGAGTGGTCAGGAAAAATTTCCCAAATAAAAGCAAAATGCTATCCATGCACTCAGTCTGCTAGCTGCTCCATCCCCAATCCTCTTCAGCTAGTCTTGTAACAAAAGCTAGTGTTTTGCCAAGCTTCTCATCGCAATTGTTATTTTATTTTTCATTACGACAAAAGAAATTAATATGCTTTAACGAGTAAATTTTGGTCAGGGAATTTTGGATTTAAGTCAGAGAAAAGTCAGGGAAATTCAAAATGAAAATTTGTGGCCATCCTATATGATGTGGATTTAGATTTTGCTAACGAATTATGTGCATCAGTACTACATGTAAAATTATTTAGAAATTGTGTTATTACACATGCGATCAAATCTCATTTTGCCATAATATGCTATACAGGTGTATTTATTATTTATTCTTCCCTTTTCATTTTTCAGGACATCGCATTGAACGCTACCTTGACCGTGAAAGAAACGTTTCACCTATTTGGGACAATTTGTGGAATGAAACCTAAGGAAATTAAAGAGCGGACAGAATTCCTTCTGAAATTTTTGGGAATAAGTTCCTGGGATAAATTTGTTGGCCAATTAAGGTATAGTGTATATTATGAATGTTTTAGTAGATTCTTTACATTGTTTATCCTCAATATTTCTGGGCTAAACAACCTGGAACGATTACCCCTGTTTGCTGCTTGCATAGTTTGAAGTTAATTTTCGTTCATTTTCATAGTGAATCTCATTCTGAAAAAGTGAAGCCTCTTTCAAAGACTTTCATTGACTTTCATTACTTTTGATAGACTTTCGACATTTCCTAATTTTCTGATTATTTTAAATGGTGACTCAGGGGATTTCGAAGCACTAAATATAATGGTGCATGTATTTTTAGCATTTTAACCGTCGATCTTGTCATTTTAGTGGTGGTCAACAGAGAAGAACATCCTTTGCTATAGCTTTAATGCACGAGCCTCAGTTATTAATTTTGGATGAACCCACAGGTAATTTCAATATTTTTTTATTATCTTAATAACTTTGAGCTAAACTTTTAATATCGAAACTCTTAGAAACTTCTAAGAAAGTCTCTAGAAGTTTTATTCCTGATATTTGTACTGTTTCACATTATCGCCTTCTTAAAATTTACAAGATGCACTAATTTAATTGTTTTTTTATATCATTTTAGTTGGCGTGGATCCAATATTAAGGCGAAAGTATGTACTTTGTAGCATTTCGCACGACGTTTTCTTAGTTGGCTCTGAAGTGTTCCTACTCCTAGTAATTTATAACTTTTTCTTATTCTAGTATTTGGAATTATTTAAATAAAATGGTGAACGCTATTCATCGTCCAACCACAATTATTATAACCACTCATTACATCGAAGAAGCTAGAATGGCGAACAATGTATGTTGAGTAGCGATCGAGATGTGGGATTTTAGGAAATAATTGGTCGGTTTATGCTCTTTTATAATACAAATGTTGTTTCGTGTGTCACGCAGGTGGGGATGATGTTGAATGGAAAGTTGTTGGAAGAAGGATGTCCGAATGATTTAATTCGCCGCTACAACAGTGCTACTTTGGAGCAAGTTTTTCTGAAGTTATGTATGGGCACGGAAAACGAAAAATTCCAACCAATTATTGATAAACCGGACAGGACAATAAATGGTAAGCATTAATTTGGTTTTTTAAGGGAATCGACTGTTCATAAATGTCTGATGTTTAGACCTATTGTGTGTGTGGAAATAGGCCAATGATAAAAATTCATAGGCCAACCCAGGCCCTCTAAGAGGAATTATTTCTGGGAATGCAATATTTCTTCCGTGCCCCTTGCCTTATCTATTTTTTTAAAAACATTGCCAAAATGTTTTAATTAGGGTTTAAGAATGTTTTTAATATTTTAAAATATTCAACTTAAGACTTTTCAAAATTTTGAAAATTTGTCTTTAGAAAAGGTTGTAAATTGTAAAAGTTTAGATTTGGAAAAAATTAAACGTTTTACAAATTTGTACTCTGAATGAGTGCGACATTTAGAAAATGTGTACATACTAAGAGTTGAATAATTTGTCAAAAAAATGTGGTAAATTGTGTAAATTTTTTCTCAAAAAACGCGGAAAACTTTGTAAATTTGTCCTCGAAAAATGTTGAGTATTTTGAAACTTTTTACTTGTAAAAGTTTAAAAAATTTAAATTTTTTTGCAAATTTGCATTCGGAATAGGTGAAAAATGTTAAAAATTGTACAAGTTTATACTCAAAAAGGGTTGAGAATTTTACAAATTTATCCTTGGAAAATATTGAAAATTCTGCACAATTATCCTCGAAAATGTTGAACATTTTGAAACTTGACTCATAAAATTTGAAAATTGTTTTTTGGAAAAAGTTGAAATTTTTACAAACATCACTCAAAAAATTACAAGTCCTGCACCTTCTCTCATTGCGCCTGAGCCAACCTTACAGACCAATCAACTCTCTTTGCTATATGTGTGGTCAAGACAACTGTTATTTGGTTTTCTTGACATGATGATGGATCATATTTTCCCAAATAGCTAAAACAATCAACTGGATGATGCCAAGAAAATGAGCTTGTCATTGGCATCTCTATTACACATAAATAATTGGCGTTAAATTAATAGATTTGCCAATTAATTAAGTCATTATCTGACCCTCACAAAATTAAACATCTATTTCAGCATCATTCACATCTTTACTTTATTATCTCAAAATTACCAGTCATCATTCTTAGGATCATGAGGTGAGTTGAATATTTCAACAAAGTTTTTTTTTTTTTTTTAGAAAATGAGGAAAAACTACAAGTCTGCGAGTCAAAGGAGGTGTCATTTTCAGAAATTCCAAGATGGCATCGCATTCGGGCTCTTTCCTTAAAAAATGTGTTGTTCCTCTTTCGCCATCTCGGGTCAGTATCTGCGTTAGTATATTTTGAAATCATGAAAATAATATTTTTAAATTCAATTTTGAATTTTTTAATCGTTAAAGGGCTCTTATTTTCGAGATTTTCCTGCCACCTATGGTCATTTTGATATTCACGTACACTGTCGGTACTCCGTTGTACGGCCTGCCGGTTGGGGTGGTCAATGACGATCCGTTAGAATTAGGAAAGCTTTATCTAGACCAAATTGATCAGCACAGTGTTATTCAGGTTTGCAAAAAATTATGTAACACGACCATAAATATGAACAATTTCATGAAAATTGCTAGATATTGATTCAGAATTGTTACAGCGTGATAACTTTTTTTACTTTTTCAGTATAAATACAATAATTATGAAGAAGCTCGCGCGGCCACTATCAGCGGTACGGTTAAGGGAATTATTTACCTGAATTCAAATTTCACCGATGGTGTGAGAACGAGGTTAGAAAAAAATGTTTTCGATAGGTTTTGATAAATTGGGCCACTCCCGAATTTTCGCAAAATTTCTTCTCAGCATTTTTGCTGTTTTCATAACTTTTTCCGTAAATTCTGTATATTTTTATCTATTAAAAATCACACTTGAAATTTGTTTAGATTTCTTATTCCATGTGTTATAATTGGTAGATTTCAGGATGGAGCTTTGGCCGACAATACTTCGATAATGAACAGTCATGTTTCCATCTCTTTAGACTGGAGCAGTAAGAAAACTTTAATTTTAATAAACTTTGTTAGTAGTTTTTTTTCCTTGAAAGTAACTTATTTTTTGAATTCATTCGAAAATAGTTCCACCTATTGCTTATACCATCAACGGAGAGTTGATGTACGCATTTCGTCGGTTTGCCAAGCACCTATTGACTACGATGGAATTAAATCCGCTAGTTGGTGATGTAGCAATTAAGGTATAATGGGCACATTTGTGTAACACTTATTTTTCACTGTTGTGCTGTGTGGTTTCATCCATTTTTTTGTAATTACAGCACGAGGAATTACAAGTTAACGGCAACATGAGCTCCACCTTTAGCCAGTTTCTGTTTCCTGGAATTGTTGTTTGGTACGATTTAAAATTTGTGAAATATGCATTTTTAATCAGATTTCTTCAATCATTATCAGTTTCAGCAGCTGAATTTTATGATAATCACCTAATTTTTTAATCTTCTAGAATAATTCATTAAAAATTATCAGTAACACACGAAAACATAAAATTATAAAATGTCTCTGTAAAGATTTATTTTCTGCTTTATTTCACTTAAAAATTTGTTTATAAAATTTCCTCAATCGTGCATAATATATTAGAAAATAACAAAAATTGAAATAAAAATTACAAATTACATTTGAAAAATTATTGGTGAATATTTGTAAAATAAATATTGAGTTTACTCTGAGCAGTTTTAAGAGTAACACTTTCACCTGCAGGACATAACTTCTAAAATACATTGGTTACAAAATTTACTAAACATTTCTAACAGTGTATCATAAAAATTACGGTATGTTAATTAAAATTATAGTTGTTGCTAATTAACATTCTAATTAATAAACATTAATTGATTTCATTTCTTGTTTTTACTTGCAGCGTTGCATTTTTCATAGCAATGACTCTGACCGCAATATCTCTGGTTTTAGAACGTAGAGCTGGGACTTTCGAGCGTCTTTCTATTTCGGGTATTTTAGCAAAGCATATTTTTGCTAATGATTTTTATCTTATTTGAAAATACGCCCGCACTTGTTTACAATATTTTTGTCTTCTTTTGCGTGTAGGTGTCCTTCCAATTGAATTCATATTTTCCCACCTGAGTGCGCAAACGTTTGTCATGACGGTTCAAATTTTTGTTGAGCTAATCGTATCGTTCGTAATTTTGGGATTCTCTTGTAAGGGGTCCTATGTGTTAGTGGTACTTCTTCTTTTTCTTCAGGGATTTTGCGGCATGAATTTAGGTGAGTTTTTCAAAGCCACACACGTTTATAGTTCACAACTTCAACTCGTAAAATCAGGAGCATTTGTTCATTGAACGGTATATTCTCGTTTCATCAGGTATCGTGCTTTCTGCTGCTTTTGCTAGCGAGACTGTGATTATCATGATGTGTTTGGGAATTTGGGGATTCTTTTTATTTTCACAAGGTATGTATTAAAAAAAATTGTTTGTCCGACCGCATTTTGGTGTATTCAGCTGCTTTTTTTTTAGAAATTTCAGATCTTAACTTTGTAATTACTGCCAAATGAGTTTTAAAGAAAATTTATTGAAATCTTTGTAGGATGGTTTTAGAATAAAATTGGCTTTTTGAGTGATTTTCAGCACAAAAATTGACAGTAAATCTGACGTTTCTGCAATGCTAATATTGCAGAAAGATATTTTCGATTGCAATCTTTTTTTTAACTTCTTTTGTACGTAATCTGCACAATGTTAATTTTTTTAATTCTGCATTTTCAGGTTACTTGTGGCCAGTGGAGGGAATGGCCACTGCCCTGCGATTTATGACGAGGATGTTGCCTCAGACTCTGTCGGTTGAAGCCTTGCGCAATGTTATTAATCGAGGTTTTGACATTACTTACCCCGAAGTCTACATGGCTTTTATAGTCACTTTTGCATGGTCCGTTATTTTTCTGGTTCTCTCGCTGGCATTTACTCGCCGAAAAGTGTAAAATTGCATTTGGTCTGTTCATTGGCAGCAGAAAGTTTTTAATTGTACACATTTTAAGTACCCCTTTCGACCAAAGAAGGAGTCGTTGATGCATTAATTATTGGCCGGCTCTGGGTAGTTTTCTACGTTCCTTTGGTCACCAGAAAAAACCTTGAAATTTGAGTCTGAAAGACCTGGAGAGCATCCCGAGGATTTGACAAATCGGGAATATGACAAACCCTGCTGGTGAATCTTTCGTTGTATCGCATAACGAAGCAGTATACATGTACGTGTGATCAACAATAGTTGTTACCCCAAGATTATCTGAAGATGATGGGCCGATGTTTGTGTAATTTAAACTATACACACAAAAGGCAGAGAAGATGAACTTTTCTCCATTTTTTCCAATTGTATCATGAATCATTGATTTTTATGTCACCGATGCGCGTCAGAGGCTTTTTTATAATTATCATAAAACCATCTTCTATCTCCTCAGTGGTTGAATATACCTCAGTAAGGCATAAAGTAGATAAACGTTAGAGATTTAGAAATACTGTATTCATTCGATTGATGCAAGAACACGTACATATTTACGTGTAATTACACAACATGTGCATTCAGCTTTAATCAGGGCTGAGCTTAATCGAACTTATTGTTTCGAAGTCTTCTTCTTTTATTAGCTTTGTTTAACCATGCCCAAAGTACCAATGTACTTGATCTACTGTATTTGTCACGGGTCTGTATTTCTGTAAAAATATTTTTAATGTGGTTTTCAAATAAGGGAATTGAAAATACAGGAAAACCTGTTAAGAGTGACCACCAAAAAAATTCTATGTTGGCCACTGTACACAGGTGGTCAATATACAAAGAATGTCTAAATTAAAATAATGAACATGTACACTGAACTTATACATGTAGACTGTAATACACGTAGCAAAATCACAGAATCATCATGTAAATTAAAGCAAGATGTAACGTGACTCATCCGTTATCTGGTCACTTTTTAAGGTATATTAGCAATGTAAAAATTGCAAAAAAATCAACACTCACTGGTCACTGTACACAACAGACAGGTGGTCACTGTCACTATACAGAGAATTTATATGAAGGAAATATACACTAGAAAAAAATACACTAAAAAGTGGTCACCATTCAAAGGTGGTCATTTTTCCAGGTTTTACTGTATGCACATGATTATAAAGACGAACTGAAGCTGATGACTGTTTTCCAGCTCCATCTATGAACTTTATCTAAAATTTTAGCAGCAATTCATTTTTCTCCATCTTTGTTGTAATTTAAGACTTTTTTAATACTCATTTATTTAGCTAACTTTTATTTGCGTATTATTATTTTTATTGTTATTATTATTATTTCAACTCTCGGAGCTACGGGGCTAAAAATAATCTGTGATTATAATTAGCATTATTTATCGAGTTCTATTGTTTATTGCAATTAAAACGATGAGTGTCATTCACTAATGTTATTTTTTTGCCGGGCGGAGAAAATGCATAATTTTAGTGATTAAACCTTATTTTTAATGTGTTTTAAATAAATAAACCTTACAGTATTATTCATTTTTTTTGGAAAATATCTATAAAATATTGCGGTATATGGTTTTTAGCATATGCATTAAAAAAAATTGAAGGTCAGATACGACGCTAACTAAAAATACATTTAATCACGAGTGAAAAATGAACTTATTTCTTTAGTTTAAAACGCTTATGATTCATTAGATTTGTAATTTGACCACACTAGTGATTATTTAATTATTTGTACGAGGGTTGTTAAATAAGTAATGTAACGAGATTTAATCCTCATACATGTACAGTGTATGCGTAATTTTCCATATGACCCAGGAGTAAAAGCGCCGACATAAAATGTTCACTATTCATTTGCAATAAAAGTGAGATTTTTTGAACGTAAATTTGCAATTTACGCATTTTATTCATCATAAATGAACTGTAAGTAAGCATTACATAAATTGTTTAAAAAGTGGTGTTTAAAATTAACGTGCAATAATTGTGCAATTTTAATGCAAAATCAATTACTTTAATATATGAAAAAAATGACAAACATTTACAGCGAGGGAAAAAAGTATTTCAACACCCTAAAAATGTCGAATGGCTTAATAAATACATGTACAGTATATTAACTAACCGGAAAACCCGGCTTTGCCCGGATTGTAACTAAAATTTTGAATGACTTCATCCAGTACACTTCTTACGATGACATTCCTAACATTTATGGAATCCCTGTCATCGATTGAGTTGTTTTAAGTTGGTATTATCCCGCAAATTCGTAAATCAGCAATTTATTTAAGCAAGGACGCGTTCGAATTTCGGTTTTTGCCACCTTTTGGCGTTTTTACGCCATTGTTTAAGATTGTTATGCCCGCCAGATGGCAGACCCTGTCACACAAGGGCGTCTTTGGCGTCAAAATTCCAAAATAAGTAAGAAAGTAAGAAAGTACAGTAAGTATTCAGTGTGTTCTCACCCTTAGGCAGGGCATTTAACTGCCCTCATGAAAATTTGACGCATATGAAAGGAAACTTTACTCATTGAACAGATACCACTCTTTATCTCATTGCCGACTTCAATTTCATCATTCATGTATTAATGACTCTTATAACCACAATCTGCGTGCATGAATTAACAATCTTTGGTGCGTACTTAATCTCATTTGCATTCTGTAGATAAGATCTAGTACGACCACATTTCTCCATACTTCAAGGGCACCTTCAAATTAAAAGTGTGGTTTTCAGAAAACCTAACCCGTTTATAATATACATAAATTATGCACGTATTTTTTTTCTTTAAACATGTATTTATAACGTACAACTAAATACGTCTACATGCATGTACCGGGATAATTGTAGCTTTGCACCCCTTTCCCTGCTTTAATTTGTCTATGCCTCAGGCTCGAGACCAATGTCCATGCTACACGTAGCTTCTGAAGATCAGTGAGATCCTGTTGATCTTCCAAAACCAGCGGAGTGTTGAAGCATGCTGCTAGAGGGCGTTACGCAGAGTTATATAAATGAGTATTATGCTGAGGATAAATAGTTAGCAACCAGATCGTGCACCGAATGTTTCTGGTTCCAATTACTACAATCAGATCAGGTGAGTGCATTCTTATTCTTTGTGGTTTACATGTAATTAAGCCTTTCAGTTTTGAGTATTACCTTACAAACCTAGTCAGCTACATGTATGCGGTCGACAGATGGCGCAGTAAGTCATTTACGTCCCCGAGAAGGGATCCGATCATCTTTGTCCTATTTTGTTTTAATGTTTTAATTTGTTGTCGTGTACTATAATGTTATCTAATAACGATATCTACATGCAAACCAGGCATGTTTTTCAAAATTAGGAATGTTTCTCTGTTTGTTGCATAGAACAGTCTACTGTATATATTGAAAACTTAACAAATGAAAGAAGTGCGACAACTTCTCGAAGAAACTTTCCCATTCTGCCCCCAAAATGTATTCGTTTCGGTTATCATTGTTATGTTATGTCATCGTTCCAAAAATTGAACTAAACCTGTGTTTAACCCTCATGCATATAAACGACAATATATTTGTTTAGAAATAAATATTTAATAATATACACAAAAACTAGGCAAAGCCAGGGGCTAGTGAAGCCAAAAAAATCTAGTTGGTGAATAAATGTTTATCCAGCCTGTTCTTGAATGCATTAATGCTGGGACAGCCGTCCAACAGTGGTCCCGGCAAGGCATTCCAGTCATTGGGTACGAACACAACAAAACTTCTAGGAAAGAATGTTACTTTTTTTACCACTAGCGCCAACCAGCCGGCAAATATTGGTAATGCATTTAAATTACCGATGGTTTGCCCGCTGGTTGACGCTAGTGGTAAAAAAATTATCGTTCTTAATTTAAAAGTTTTGTTGTGTTTCTGGCCATTGATGACCTGCACATTGAAGACATACTTCCGCACATCGACCCGCACCGAGGGTTTATACAGTTTCATGCCTACTTCGGCGATTTATTCTCTTTGGGTCCTTCAGGTTGTTTTGCTGGGTCATTTGCCCGTAAATTCGCAAGGGCGCACGTTTGAATTTTTCCACTAACGGCCATTGTTATCGACCAGTTCTGCTCGCCGGCTGGAAGAACCGGGCAAAACTGGTCGATAACAATGGCCGTTAGCGGAAAAAATCAAACATGTCCTTGCCATTTGCCGACCATGAGAATTTACAGGCAAATGAAACCGTAAATTTGCCATACACTCGGGTATAGGCCTACTCCGAGTGTACTCTTTTACTCTTTTACTGAGTATCTTTACGCCGCTCTTGCCCCCAGCCCTGCAGAGAAGTTGCACATGACGTAGCCAGCATGCGCCATCTGCTCGTGAAAGCTATCTTAAATCATTAATACATATTAATTCGATTAGGCTTATCTTACAGCGGAAATAACATTGTACTGGCGTAATTAAAAACGGAAAACTTTTACATTGTTTGAAACATAAAAAACAGGAAGAATTAAACGAAAAATCAAGGTAACTTGTTAGGGATACAGGCTGTAGGGATAAATGCACCCCCTTAGTTATAACATAATAATGACAATGTAATTTCCGCCGTAAGGGTACGTACAAGACGAGCTTTAAGTTTCGGTTTCCAGTTGCAAGTCGTGACTCACAGCACAGTATACGAAAATACAAGTAGGGACACTCTAATGGCGCTTCCGTCGCCAAAAACACCTAGCGCCCTCATGTGTGAGGTGTGATAACTGACCACGCCCATTAACCCGT
>JAQGBX010007625.1:0-11246 GCA_034698745.1 Megaphyllum sjaelandicum | reverse complement strand
TCTGATTTAAATTGAACGATGATCCCCTCTGCCACATGGTACTATGTACTGACTGCAGAGTAAAGAATAGAATAGAACCGGGTTCGGTGATTAACCCGCATCTAAATGAAAATACCACGAGATACATTTAAAACATTTTTCTAATATCCAAAATATATTTACAAAGTTATTCATACTAAAAATGCATATACTGAATATTTAAAAAAAAACACGTTTGATATGTTTTAAAAAATTCAAGGAAAAATGCATTTTTTAAAATATTACGAAAATTGTATTTGCAAATATGTTTCGATCATGCAAATGTTTTGCAAATACTGTGCATTTATAAATTCACATCATAAATATGTATAATTTTCATAAAAGTGGTAAAGATCGAAGTACGTTTAGCAACACGAGTAAACAATTGTTTCCAAGAGTGTTGTTGAAGTTCGCTGTTCCTATCTGTTGCTTTTTAGGCTTCAACAGAATTACATGTAGTGAATTGCTTCGGCGTCGACAAACATTTCCTGAATGCTATCGTAGTTTGTTATATACCAGAAACAAGTGGAAACAATTTAGAAAGATCCTCTGTTCACGTTTATGTAATGGTAAACGTCCACACTGGAGGAACTTTTTGTTGCAAATTCTTCCCAGTTGTTTCTGAAATCATAAACTTATACGCAAACTCTTCTTATTTTAGGAACATTTTTACAAAGTTTCCTCTGTTTCCACTTACATAAAACATTGCCCAAACACACAAAGCAAACTATTGGAAAATCGCAACATCCAAAATTGGTGTGGGCTGGATCAATTTTTTTTAGTTTTTTAATGGTTATTTTGTTAAGTTGTTAACTGTGACAATTAACTGTTATTTTTTTCAACCTATCGTACATGCGGCGCATTCCTTTTATTACTCGAACATTTGGTGGAGCAAAAAAAGTTTACGCTCTTCCCAAGAGTCACTTGTCTGAAGCCCATTTTATGGAGCCATCAGAAGAATGGATTTCAATTTTTGCAACTCCTTTCATCGGACCTCCAGAAACGTCCACAACTGCGAGAAGAATCCTTAACGAGCCCTCTTGATTTGACCAGTTCGTTCGGATCACGCAGTTAGTGCCGTCTTATCGGAACATCCATTGTCCATCTCGATCCATCATCGGATTCCCCAATGGCCCTGGAATTCCTATTTGCCAATTCTATTGGCTGCCAGGCACTGTATGGCTAGTTTTCTTCAGAAAATCGTCCTGTAGATTGAACGTATCCAGGATGTCTTCAGTCCTGCAGTTTTATTATTTAATTCTGTTTTGTGTCGTCTTCTTTATCAGGCTGCTTGATTTCATTTAAATTATGCAACGATGGTTGTTACTGCAAAACATTTATAGGAAAAAAAAACTCCTTGTATGTGACACTGTTTTCTTTCTGCAGCAAAACATGGACAATGTACATATACAGTATGTCCATGGTGGATTTTTTTTTAAGAAAAAAAAAATGAGTTGCTTTCGAAAATTGATTGCTTTCGAACTTGATGGTGCTGCGACTCAAAAAATTGATGGTGCGGCAACTCAAAAATTCATTCGTTTCAACCGATAATTCGGAATTCGTCTTCAACGAAGAAATTGATGTTATTTGTCTGTGCCTTAGAACAGGGATTGGAGATGAATTCGTAAAAGCAGAAATTCGTATAAAAAGGTTCTTATAATGAGGTTACTATAAGAAAGCTTGACCAACTCGGAGTGGATTTTGGGATGATGCAATGGGGAAGGCTGATTCAGTTTTTTAAATATATTTAATCGGATTAAATCGAATTTTAAATACTTTCTCAGATGGTACTGGCTATCCGTTTTAGACAGTTTATGTAAATTGCTGATAATAGTAGTATAAGGTTAATTAATATACCACTGAAGTGGGTTGTGGCGTCACCGGAAGTCAACACCCCCTTTCGCAGTGCAGGTGCCTTATACTGATTTCTAAATGGAAATGAATTGATTAGTCCATCGCTGTTATATCTTAGCTTTTACGATGAGCAGCCATCTTTACGGACAAACAGCTTCCTCTTCTGCTTAATTGAAGAGCCATTAGCATAGTGAGTTTTGTCATTGTGGCACTCTCAAATAATCAATCATAGTTTATGGATCTAAAATGGATGCAACGGGGTTGGCATTTTGATAAGTTGTATGCACATTCTAGATCCATACGTTGATAAATGTATAAAAATACAGGGCATATGTACTATGTTGAGAATGATGAATACACTTTAGGACAGCGCTGATGCAGTTCTCATGTCTGGAAATCCAGGTGCAAAAACTTTGCTTTTGTTGCTTGTTTCTTATTCCTTATTGTTTGTTGCAACAGAAGCGAAAGTTTCCCGTTTCCATGAAATTCGGTAAAAATCAAGAGAAGTTTAGTAACTCGAGTAAATATTTCTGTGAAATGTTGTTTATTCAACGTAAACATGCAGCTCGTTTACTGTCTAGATGCGAGCAAATTTAATGAAGGTGTTCATATACACTGTAAGTTACTTTTTCAGCGTGGACGGGATGTTTCAGTACCGGTAAGTGGGAAGATAGGCAACTTCAGTAAAATGCTCCTAAAATAAGTTGTTTCGATGTAGACGCGCAATGTTCGAATTTGTTTAGGTAAGTTTGTTCCGAGAAAAACTGACCACAATTTGCAACAAAATTTCCTCTTTTTAATTTCCTCTAGTGTCTATGGGCGCTGTTTTAGACTCACAACTTTGACTGTAATTATTTTTTTGACCTTTCGCCCATCAATTTTTGTTATTTGCATACATGTATGTGAATGGCGTGAGTTCTTTTGTTCCAATCAGCATTGATTATCCGATCAAGGTCGTACCTTTCTTGAAGCTAAAAATAAACGACTTTTGTTCTCCAGAATGAATATTTGATGAGGGGGGAGAGGGTGGGGGGTACAGATGGGGCAAAACGGCTAGATTGTTTTGGTCCCTCGTCGATTAGAATTGATGCGAGATATTTGGGGCGTAGGCAATGTAATTATTAAAGGCTCGTATAGATCATCTAGATTAATTAGTCTGATCCCCCAGGGGAGGTAACGGGCGTGGGGGGAAATTTAAGGCAAGTGGCGAATTGCATCGTGGGATTGGTAATGAGCCAATCGATTGACTGCTGGAGTTACGAGCTGTGAACTGCTTGATATTTGGTTGAAATAGTTTGAAACTAAACTTGGCAGATGTTCACTAGGTAAATGTCAAACCTGCAGTGATGACAACTCAGATGTGCGATGTTGGCCTTAATGTGCACCTCAATTTGGATTGAGCTCTAAAATGATTAAAAAATTCAGTTGTGTGTAAGAAATTCTATAAATTCTTTAAAAGGTTTGTTAACACGAATCGTGAGGGACGTAAAATTGGTTTGTTTAAACTGTAACTCTTCTTATCATCAGAACTAGTCAGATATAATGTGACTTCAACTTTATAAGACCAGAAGTTTCATCATTAGATTAGCAGGACTTTAAGTTTTGGCAAAGTTTCGAATCACAGTCCATTTCTGCCAATTAAGTTTCATTGAGATAGGTACACACCATGTATAGAATTACACTACAACGAAACTGGAAACTAAGTTAACGTAACTAAAAACTCCCAATTCTGAAAGCAGGTTAACATACGGTTCGGAAACTTTCATAACAGCTTCATAAACCAAGTTTTAGTTTGTTTCCTTGATGTGTTAAAACCTTTCATTGGTTTACTAGAGTCTCGTTTAATAGTGTCCTTCACCAATAATGATGTAGGGACAGTGATTAAGCGGGTTGCGTATAATAAAATTGCTATATTTGATTTTCGCGTTGCCCATGCTGCCCGGTAACTTCCAAGGCTGGTGCAAGCAACTGCCTGCGGAAAGCGATAGTGCGTCTTTCATACCAAAACAAAGTCAATTAGGCAACTCGCTTCCCCCATAATAGAAGCGCCATAGTGCTATTTTCACATAGAGCTCACATTTCTAGCGAGACTATCTCCATTCTGCATCCTCATTGGTGGAAAAAGCTCTGGGCGCATCATTGAAATAAAGCCACTGGAAGACTAGTTTTTTCTTCATCGTTATTACATAGGTATTACAACTTTTTCACGCATGTTATGATTGTACAATGTAGTATGAAACTACTGATCAATCAGAGGAGGAGAATGGTAAAAAATACCGCCATTTTAGGAGTCCAGGTCGGCATCAAAGTGGTTAGCGTTAGATCGTCAATGTTAGTGTGTGAAAAAACCCCAAACAAAGCGAGAGAATGAAGCCGCTTTTCTCGCCGTAATTTTAGACGAATGATATCTACGGACATCATTCAAAATACCAGGATAGCGTTTTCCAGACGAATACGATTGTTACGATCTTGCGTTGAATTCATTTCCCGAGAGGTTTGATAACATGGAAACGAAATGCTGGATTATCTTATTTTCAAGGTGACTCGACGGTAGATTGGAACGCGAGTAACCATATTGCGATTCCATATCGTTCGCTTCTCTATGATAATAGAAAGTTATCATTTCATAACTCTATTAAGGGACGGGAGTTGCCGAAATATGATCTTCGTGATCCGCTGTGAAGAGCCCTTCAACAATTGGACCCATGTCACTTGGTCCAGAACAGTCACGATCCGATGGTTGAGGCACAGCTTGTAGTGACGAACTCTATTGCGCGGCGGTAATACTGTTTCAAAGGTGATTGATAGAAAGTCGTCGTGGTAACACTTATGCAGCACACGCAGTTAGTCTCCATAGCCCCAAAACATGGGAGTTGAGTTCCGGTTTTAATCCGAATGTGGTTGAAATGCTAGTCCCTGTGGTGCTCGCAGCTCGGACACATGGCCAGTCTCGTAAGCTGATTTTCTGAGTTTAGTAAACACAATTCCTTGGTCAGGCTTTCTGTTGTTCTGGAACTGTTGGTGGGAAACTGGTCCGTTGAACAGGAACACTGGGATAATTGCTTACCAAGTAAGAATCTGAAAGGTGGCTAGAGGTTAGCATTCTCGTCTGGCATTCGATAGACCCAGGTTCGATTTCTGGGTAGGCTATTCTCAATTGTGATTTTTCATGATTTTCCACAATTTTTCCAGCCGAATGCTGCGATAATTAATTGCTATATTAAATCACCCATGACCGTCTTCCTAGCCCATCCCATCCTTGTTAAATTCCCAAATACGAGAAATACAACTAAATTGCGACGTTGAAGTCCCTGTCATTTGGCTGCACCTTGCAGCAATGGTGAACTTCCGCTGGGATGACTGCTGTAAAATTCGTTTTGGAGGTTCACCTTCCCAGTCGCTATCGTTAGACACATCCGCCCTGTTGTATAAACTAATGCAGCTGCAGCGTTAATTAAAAATGGAAAGCGGGAAAGGATGGTGTTTGCCTGGTGAACGTAAAAAGTGCGAGAATCGTTCCGAAACACCTTAAATTGGCCTTTCTTTTGTGCTCCAGCAGGGCAAAAATTAGGTAAACGCAGTTTAATCTGGTTTCATAAAAGCATCATTGAGTCTATAGACACTTTGCGCGGGTGGCTTCAAAAAGTAGGAATCGATCAGCTTCAAGAATGGCCTCAATTCCCTCGGATTTACAAGATTTTCGAGAGGGCTTATAGAGAATCTTCGCCCGTAAAGGATTTTTTGTTCGTTTTCGATTTTCTTAGTAAACTCCAAGCCAAGAAAAGAAAGCTGAAAAGCAAATAGCAAAAAATAACAGCGGAAAAAGATAATACTATAGCATGGTGGCTGTTTTCAGCCAAGACAGACGAGTAAGCGTCGCTGTTTGCACCCTTTGATTTTTAGTCTTATCAAAGAAAATGCACAGTTTACACCGTTGAGCAGTTTTATTTTCTAATACTTACAGGGTGTTGTTAAAGTGCTTTTGGACACAAAATTAAGATTAATACATTTTTGTCGATTTAAAAACTGGAAAAATACAAAATTAAGGAACCTATGTATTAGGCTTACTATTTTGCATTGGGTTTATATAAGTTTCCATTATTGCAGTGCATTAGTGTAATTATTATTGTATTTATGATTGATGATTGTAAATTTTAATGTAACACGTTCTTACAAACAACACAGCATACTTTGCAAACACGTATTCTTTTTTAAATCTTTCGTTAGCTCCTGAGGAAGGTCTTAATTAGAGGCCAAAACGTTCTCATTTTCAACTGGCTGCATGCATGTGGTTGATAATATTGAAGGATGCGATGGTATTGAACTAATAAACCAAAATAAAACTTTGTTCAAATTTAGATTAGGAGTAGTTTTTATTGGTGTAGTTTTTGTAATTTTCGTTGGTGATTGCAAATTGCAACGTAATGTAATTCCAAGAACTTTTTTTTAAATGTATTGCCAGCTCCTAAGGAAGGACTAAGAAGTAAAAACGTTGACAAGAGTAATTTTTAAATATTGAATGTATTGTATACAGAAAATGGGCTTTACCTAGGAAGATATAGTTTTACATTTAAGAAGAAACATAACGATCCATTTCTCGAACCAATTTAAAAAAATAATAATAACAGGAAATGTTTAAAAGTTACCCAAATTTTCCTTGAACGATTTCTATAAAAGAAACTACTGTAGCCTACTGAACTACCATCAAATTACAATTTTATCAGGAGCAATTTTTTGCCGTAAACAGGATATTAGATTTTCGCCCTAGGAAGTCTAGCTTGGAATCGTTTAGGTTATTTTTGTAAAAAAAAGCCAATTCTCTGAAAATCTTAATGATCCATAGAAATAACAACTGAAGTAGGCAATCCTGCTATAAACGCGCTTACCGTATGATATTTAGAAAAATTTCAAACTGTAAACAAGATAATTACAATTTTGCGTTATGGTGTATTCTTAGAAATAAGGTATTTTAAAGAGTACTAATTATCTATGAAACAATGACTTATGCCAAAAATAGATATGGATTCTGTATACGAGTAATTTTTTTAATTAGTTCAAGGTTAAAATAAAAAATAATAATTAAACAGTTGAATCCAGCGCACAGGAGGAAACATAAAGGAACATTTTGTTGTTGGTTGCTGCCAATTGCATGGTTCTAACTGTGAATGTAAACTTACAGTACACGTAAACATCCAACTTGCTGACTATACCGAAGCAACTTATTTTAGGCGCATTTAACCAAAGTTGCCTGTGTTCTCACTTACTGGAACATTTTGTTCACACCGAAAATGCAATTTATACGAGATTAATGTACGAATTATTTATACGAATTAATTAATTCGAAGTTTGGGGGAGGTTTTGTTGCCATAAACAATAAGGACTTTTCAACAACATAGAGGAACGAGATGAATCGAGGAACGTGCATCAAAACAACTTTGGCGTCGAAATTAATTTTTCCAAAAGTCAATAATTGTGTGAAAACCAGGTCATGGGTATTTAAGTCAAGACATGAACCTTGACATTATTGATGATTTCCATAACGTTAATAAACTCTACTGTATTTAATTTTTTTAATAAAATACGTCGAATCACGGTGACTTTCTTCAGTAAAGCAATGCAATTAGTGGGCTCGGAATTTAATTATTCGGCCAATTTCATGCTCGTCAACCGTTTGTAATCAAATTACATCTTGATTAAAGTTGATGAATTTAGTACGAAAAGTAAGGACTAATAATTACATTATTCATTAAGCTTTTTTTCTAATTTTCTTTAGGTTTTATCTAAAAATAGATTTTCCAAAATCCGCAAAATTTGGTCTGAACAAAGCCGGTTGTTTTAGGAATGCATAAATACATGTAAGCCTTGCCTCATTGGTATAATCACAAATTATTTTCTAATTAAACTTTTGTGATCTGGCAGCAGACATGTTATTTAGTTTGGTTTTTAAATTCATCCACAAGAAATGTTGTATACCTTTCACTAGTTTCGCGTTTGGACACCCAATCGAGTTGGCTAGGATTTGATAATTGCTCCCCATCAGATTCACTGGATGAAAGCTCGTTAAAATAAGTCTCTAGTTTAAAAAAAAGTTAAAATCTACTAATACAGCTTAAGGTGATTTCTAAGGTATTTTCATGTGGTAAATACAATTAAAACCTTTTTTAAAAAAACAACGACTAACCTTGAATTTGAATATTTAGTTTTAGTATGTTTCACACGTTTAAAAATAACTACAGCTTTCATATATTGCCAAAATAACATCTCAAAATAGTATTTAGACATCAAAAAATACACTAATACGAACATTAATCAAACCTTCTAAAATTAGCCTTAAATGTGCATGTAATGAAATATTTTAAAATTATTTCTAAATTCACACAGTTACCCAAAAAAAAATATTTACTGTAGGCCCTAAGTATAAATAGTCACTAAGCATCTGTAAAAAATAATATAAATGAACACTAACAAACCCACCTAGAACAATTAATTAAAAAACACAATCTCCAAAAGTATAGAAAGCTGAACAAATAGTGTAAGTCACTTTAAAATCCAAAACAAATAAAAAAATGAATTGGACATTCTATCTGTTAAAATATCAATAGAAAACCAACAAATAATCTTAGTTCAATAAAATACGTAGTACAACAATTGAAAAACTGCTTCAAGTAACAATCTAGGCAAAAAAATATGAAGAAAAAACCAAACTCTGGAAAAAATATTTTAAAAAATCATTCTATGCCCAAAATAATAATAGAAAAATGAAAAAATAATCTAAGCATATAACACTATAATCTAATAATCTAGGCACACAAATTTTGGATGTCTAAAACTAAACAGAAAACTTTTAAAATGAAATTTAAAGAATGTTGTAAAAATAATGGAAAATTTATGTACGTGCAATAACATAACACTAAATTCCAATAAATGTTTAAAGTCAAAAATCTGCACAATGTATTTTAAAAATAAACTTTGTATGTTCAAAATATTGATAGGAAAACAAAAAAATGATCTAAAGTGCAATAAGGTAACACTAAATTCAAACAAATGTTTAAAGTCCAAATTCTGGACAAAATTTTAAACAAAATCATTCTAAAGCTATGTCCAAAATAATAATGGAAAAACGAAAAAATAATCTGAGCATATAACACTAAAGGCAAAATTTTTTTTGGATGTCTAAAATCAAAATGAAATTTAAAAAGCCAGAAATGTTTTTTTCTGTACTGCTTAATTCTTCTGTGCACTACAATGTACACTGACATGCTAGACTTTCTACATGTAGCTGCTTTGCTATTGCTAAAATCTTAGCACATGTCATGCTCTCTTCTCCGGTAAAGTACACGAGTGTAGGTTTTATGCAATTCTGTTTGTCTATTTTTAATTTAAACCCTGACATTTCACTACATATATTGCACTTACATATATGCTATTTAGTCAGTTGAAAAATTCTAAAGAAATTACGAATATGCCTTTCTTGGGTTTTGCAAGAAACGCACTCGAGTTTGGCATTGTCTACCTTCAATGACTTTTTCCTACAAAAATTTGTCTTCGCAGAAGGTATCGAAGGACCATAAAGAAAGTAATCTTCTTAAAATTTCGCAAAGATTGATGGTCGTGCAATTTAGCAACGTCTCTTCCGTAAAACTCAGCATGAGCCTCGTGATGTAACGGCGCCTGGAAGCAATTTAAATGCATATTTGGGGTTGTTACCGAGGATCTAATCCATCGTAGAAACTCATCGTGAAAGGCCCCTGCTGCAAATGGTCTTAAAATGGGAGAAAATGTAATTTTTTATCATCCTCTTGCCTCAAATGTGGAAAATGTATTTGGGCTCTGTGCAACTTCGAGCAAATGTTCTGACACAAATAATGCGAATGCACTTGGATTTTTAGGAAATGCCAGTGAAATTTTCTGCCAATGGTTAAAGTAGGCTACCTGAGTTGCATTTTATTTAAGCTGGCTTTTATCATTAAGGCTTTTTTTTTTGCGTACAACTACGTTTAAATTTTTTTTAAAAAAATATGACGTCATTCACTATAATTCTGACGTTTATTAAAGACGCGATGTCAGTCATTAAAATTGTGCTGTCATTCATTTTAAATTGTGATGTCAGTATATAAAATCGTGACGCCACTCATTAAAAACGTGGCATCATTCATTAAAATCGTGACCTCATTCGTTAAAAAAGTTACGTTATTCGTTAAAATCGTTCACTCGTTAAAACTTTGGCGTCCTTCATTAAAATCATTGCGTCATTCCTTAAAATCGTGACATCATTCATTCATTAAATTCGTGACGGTATTTATTTGAATCGTGACACCATTCATTATAGTCGAGTCGTCATTCATTAGATTCAAGAAATCATTCATTTGACTCGAGACATATCATTCCTTAGAATCGTTTCGTCATTCATTTAAACAGTGGCGTAATTCATTAAAACTGTACGTGGCATCATTTATTAAAATCGTGATGTCGTTCAATAAAATTGTGACGTCATTTATTAGAATAGTGACGTCACTAATTAAAATGTTGACGTCATTCAGTTAATACGTTATTCATTAAATTTCTCGCTAGTCATTAAAATTCTGCAGTAATTGTAAAAAATCTTACTTTTGTTACAATTCTGACGTCGTTTGTTTCAATACAAGCATCGTTCGTCAACATTCTGACGTCATTCTTTGACACACTGACGTCGTTCTTTATACATGTAATTGTGACATTCTTCTTTGGAATTCACGTGCCAAAGAAGGTCAACAATTTGGCAATGTCAACATGCCTCTGAATGTTGTTCACCAGCAATGCTTAATTGTATTGCACACTGCTTTCAATAATGGGCATTGTCTTTCTTTACAAATTAATATCAATATGTAGAAGCATGTGCTTCTAAAATTTATAAAACAACATAAATAAATGATTAGCTAAATGAATTTGTTTACTGACCACATGTCTTGCATTATTATCACTAGCCTGGGCTGATGTTTCCTTTAAACAATACGTCTATCGATTGTTGGCCGATGACAAGTAAGCATTGCTGGTAAGCAACATTCAGGGGCATGTTGACATTTTGTAAGAGAAATATCCTCCTACATAGATATTATTATCTTACGTTTTACAACTTGCTAAGTGGACGTTTTGTCGTATCATTAACCTTTCAAGGGTTAGAAATTAAATGACCTTGAAAATGATCCTTAAGGTCACGTTTTACATCATCTCATCATTGGATAGCACCAGGGCACATTACTGTACACTCCCATTAGCAGAATTTGGATATCGTCTATTCGCAAGCGCCAGTAAATCCAGGGGCGCTGCTGTTAAGCCAATATGTCGTCTGCTTAAGTAGGATGAAATGTGGAGCGTGCATTGCAACAAGCATAGCA
>JAQGBX010007624.1:0-11246 GCA_034698745.1 Megaphyllum sjaelandicum | reverse complement strand
CACGCTCCTGGGGGGTGTGCCATGAGTGGCCAATCATATGGATGCCACCCTCAAAGCCAGCCAGAGAGCCAGCCACGAAAAACTAAGATGGTGTCGTTTTCTATTTTATATACAGTAAAACCTGGAAAAGTGACCACCTGTTTATGTTGACCACTTTTTAGTGTATTATTTTTTCTAGCGTACATTTCCTTCATAAAAATTCTCTGAATAGTGACCAGTGACCACCTGTCTATTGTATACAGTGACCAGTGTGTGTTGTCTTTTTTACAATTTTTACATTTTCAATGTACCTTAAAATGTGACCAGGTAACAGATGAGCCGACTTTACATGTAGATATTGACATTCAACTTCACTGCAAATTGAAGAGCATCCTGAAGAGCTTCAAAAAGATTATTGATGGAATTACAAAGGAAGATGATACTTTTGGAATTGCTGATGGGGAAAATGATAATTGTGAACAAGCAATGGATACTGAGATGATTTCAGAACTGGATGTTTTGGAAATGTGCAGCAGGTTAAAATAAATATGCTGTGTCAATTTGCACAGACATTATGGATCATATGTTATACAGATCGAAAAAAAATCACTGAAAACATGATCATAAGAAACAAAAAAGCATTTAAAGCAAGGAAAACTTGATAATTTTTTCTTAAAAAAAAGTGTAATAAGGCAATAAATATACTGTAATGCACATGGAATGATGGACATCATGATTCAGTACTTTTTTTGGTTTTGTGGTTTTTTACTACAAATACATGTTTAAGTACAGGTAGATGTTCCTTATTTTAATTTAATTCAGGCATTCATTGTATAGTGACTACCTGTGTAGAGTGACCAACATAGCATTTTTTTTGGTGGTCACTCTTTAACAGGTTTTACTGAAAATCAAAGCATTAAAAAAGTTGGTCGAACAATTCTTCATTTCCCGACATCCTATTTTTGAAAATTGCAATAATATTTTTCAGCGAATTCTAAAAATTTACGAACACATTCGTGTTTATGAGTTGCGTCTATTTTCAGCCCAATCTCCTCATGTGCGCTCAGCTGATGAAGCATAAGAACGCGTACTCAAAGAAATAAGTAAAGACATTTTCATGAAATGGGTTTCTAAATTATTCTGCTGACTGCAAATCACGATGTTGGTTCTTTTCTGACGGAAACGAGCGCTTCATGAGTCGGCTAAAGAATTCTTCAGATTCTAAATTTTCTGCTATGAATTGCCAATGAATCTTTGCAATTTGCCAGATTTTCCACTTTCGCCTGTCAGCTAGCTTCCAAAATAAAGAAAGATGAAGGAAACAGAAAACTACAGCTCGAAATTGCGCATCAATTTTTTTCTTGTCTTTTATTCATGAACAGGTTTGGTTACCATATCCGCCATAAAAAAAACTGTTCAAGAAAAAATCATGCATTATTTATACATTTCGAGCACGGCGAGCTTTAAAATTCCGAAATTCTTTCCTTTTTTAACAGCCTCATATAACGAATGTATTTCCACCTCGTTTAAAAGTAAAATGAAAATTTTTTTTTTCGGAAGTTTGTTCCAAGAGAACTCGACCTATTGCATTACCATAAACAGAACCGGTGTATCGGGAACACGTCGTAAACCGTATTTTAACTAAATATGCAATACATGTTGATAATGTTTTGCTCCTACTTCCGTGACGAATTTTGCACGACAAGAGCCTTCTGTTACATTTTTGTCAACCAGGAAGGAGTTCTGCGGTTTCCACGTGACAACAACGACATATATGCACAGTATACAGTAACACTATCGCAACGTGTCGAATACTTTGAAGTGTGCTATTTTTTGTGTTTTTTTTAATTTCGAAAAATATGTAGTTTGTACTTTACGAAAAGTTGAAAAAATGTTTTTTTTGTTTTTTTTTTGTAGTTCTTTGCAGTTATAAAGCAGGTTTTTATAGCTTGGTGATTTGTATGATTTATTAAGCGAGCGTTTTTGATTTATTTTACATTGATTTATTTTGCTTATTTAAAATTGTAATGTTTTCGGAGATACATGCATATTCTCCGACATTAATAATAATTAAGTCTCTTAACACGATGCAAGTTAATTTTTTTAATTTTTAAATTTTTTTTTAATTTTTAATTGTTTGGTTTGATATTGCTCTTATTTGTCTATATTTTGCTCGAATTATTATTATTTTTTTTTGAAAGTAAACCTACTATCAATTTGTCATATAATGCAAAAATGTAATTTCGTGTTACGGATTGTAATTTTTTCAAAAAAGAAAAAAAAATGCATGCATATTCTGCATTGTAACCTTTATATTAAAGTACTACAGTACACGTTGTATACACCTGCAGTTTTGAAACGTTTTGCTATATACAGTCAAATCACAATGGACGTCAAAATTTGTTCGTTTAAGAAGTCATACAAAACATGACTATTCACTACAATTAGAACTATAAAGTTACATCGAAGCTTGAATGAAATGCTTGAAATCCTATACCCCACATATGGAATGTTCCAACAAGTTTTATCGTGGATTTTCCAATTTTTTCAAATTGTTTAGAGTTCGTATTAACGAAGCATTTAGCACCCATGCTCGGGAACTCGAAAATTGATTCTTTTTAACTTAAAATTGGTACTATCCTAATTCGGAAATTCGTCTAAAATGAATAAATTAATATTATTCGTCCTTACCCTGTATACGAAGGGGACTGCATGAGTTCGTACTATCTGAAATTCGTTTAAACCGATTTCTTCTTAATGAAGTTCCACTGTTTACATTATATCTACAGATCTTTAAGAAAGGGTCATTCCCCGTAATTTGACATTCTTTGAAGAATAATGCGTCGTTTGTATGTCATTTTTTTATCATTTTTTTCTTCAAATTAGTACGCCTATTATGATCATAATAAAAACCGCTTTGAATTACTCTTCATTTAACTTTTAATTAAGCTAATTACTACTTTTTTTAAGTTGCTAATTGGATTAGCTCGTATAAGCTCATTTTCCGTCAGACCTAAGATTCCTGCACATCACCTAGGACTACGCAATTACATAACGCCACAAGACAATCTCAATAAAAATAGTTGACTAATTAATGGTATAGCAATATGACTGGACTAATTAAATTTCTGTTAAAAAAAACTGTACGTTGCTTTTAAGCACCACTTATAATTGATAAAAAAGCGAGAACTTTTTGTTTGAATATTATCGATTGCCTGTCTGATATAATATCTTAGCAAAAGATCTTAATTTGAAAGTGATGAACAAGATCATATAGATTGAGTATATAATTTTCCGTTTTTGCTTTTCTTGAAAAGAAACCTTAAATTCATTAGAAAAAAAAGCAATGGTTGGCTACGTAATGGACTTTTCATGTACATATATGTAGTCTTATGAATGCAGTTGTAGATTGCATAATTTTGATAACTGAGGATGAATTTTCTAAATGAGTGCCTATATATTTGAATATGTGAGAATTTTGATATTTTCCATAGAAAAGAATACAACGCTGCAATAAGAGCACTTTTTGAGAGGATTTACGAATGCCACCTTTGGAAATCTTCAAGTCACGTGTGCAAAATCGACACGCATAAGGGGCTATCCAGAAATGACGTAACACATTTAGGGAGTGGCGGGTATGCTGAATTTGTGACAATTCGTGACAATAGGGGTGTGGGGGTGGACAGTCAGTGTGATATCACGTTTTTATACCTGTTAATGATAAATCAGTCCACCTTTCATAATGGTTTATCCAGTGTTCCATGTGAAGTTATTTTAAAATGCATTAAAAAGTGTGCAAATTCAATACTAAAAGGTAAACACAACATTTAATAAAATTATGACTGGGCAGAATGTCCATGAGCTGATGCAGGGTACCCCAAACCTCGAAAACCTGGAGAAGTCAGGAAAGAATGGCTTATTTTGAAAAAGTCAGGGAAATTCAACGTATACATGTAGTCATGTTGTTGCAACGCAAAGGTAATGCTTCTACATGGTAAGCTCAAATGCCATTTCACGTTTTCAGAGGACAAAACTGCAAAAATTTCCACGTTTACCGAGGACAAAATTTTCAACATTTTCCGAATACAAAATTGTAAAATTTAAAAAAAAATTTCAAGCAAATTTTCAAAATTGTATTATAAATTTTTGCAAAATATGGTCCTCGTTTTTTGCAAAATAGCCTATGTCATTGGTTAGGAAAGCTTTTGTATAACCTGGAAAAGTCAGGGAATATACTGTACATGTTCCAGCACAATGCATTTTCGTTTTAAATATACAGTAAGCTTATTATTTTAGTGGTGTACTAAATGCCGATCGAAACGAATCGTGACATCGTTATTTTTAGGGGAGAGGGGTACTGGGAATTTGTTACAAGATGTGACATAGGGGGTGAGGGGTCTAAAAAAACTTAGAAAATTGCGTGACATCATTTCTGGATGCATGGCCCCTAATTCTCTAAAAATTACTGATGTTTTTAAGCCAATTACTGCATTGCTTTTGCATTCGTGACTTCACGACTGTCTAAAGTGCCATTCGTAAAGCTTTTGTATGAGCATCCTACGTTTGTTATCTGATGCACCGGCTTAGAGTTAAACAAATTGTTACTCGTTGTTCGGCTCGAATCCCATTTTCCATGGCGCTTTTATTGTTCGATTAAACCCCGCCAGGGGCAGGCTGGGGTCACTAAAGCAGCAAATTAGCGCCTCCGATTGCGAGATAGGCTTTTTTGTAATTATCAGCATGAATTAGCATGACAAAAGAAATGTAGCAACAATGCATGGGTGCCTCGCACCTACTGGCCCCATACCCCTAAGGGATAACGATGTAAGATTAAATAAATTAGCATTTCAATACAGGATCGCATTATGCTTCTTCAATGATATTACCTCCCGTATATGAATACTCGAAGCAATGAGCCGTGAAACGAGCCCATTCATATTTACAACGAAATAAGATAAATGAGTTATGACGACGCATTCCTCGACAGGCACTTCCGAATCCGTGAACTCTTGCTGGAAAAAAA
The DNA here is from genome assembly GCA_034698745.1 of Megaphyllum sjaelandicum. NCBI lineage: Eukaryota > Metazoa > Arthropoda > Diplopoda > Julida > Julidae > Megaphyllum > Megaphyllum sjaelandicum. The sequence continues at coordinate 6,244 of JAQGBX010007624.1, read as the reverse complement.
ATCCCATAAAAAAGCCTTAATTAATTCGCGAATTAATCGCGAATATTGATTAAGGAATGTACCAGAAGGATGTGCTAATGACAGTTTGTAACAGTTCCTCGCATCTGCTGCATTGACTTTCTGTTATGCGCTGCGGCGCTCTAGCTAGCTGCCATCGAACAAAAGTCAATACCATTCACCATGCAAGAAATGGACAATTTATACTGAAAAAGTTAGAAAAAAAAAAATGTAAAAAAGTCATGGAAAAAATACTTACTGTAAATGTACTAGAGATTCTCAGAGTCTTTCCATCGCACTTTGTCAGTCTATGGAGTCACTCGTGCAAAATCAGCACCATAATTGGTTTGAACAAAAACACTGATGTTTTATAAGTTTGTTTGCGTCAAACATGTTGTTCAATATTTCTTTAATACATGTAATTCCCTTTTTTCATCAATTTGTGATAATAAATCTGTTGCCAGAAAATAGAAAGTCAATAGACCAAAAGCACCAAGCACAATTATAAATAGTGATGCGATGGCTAATTTATCAATGTCTCCAGTTCAAATCTACTGTACAAGTTCAGTAGCTAATAGGCTGTTCAGAGATTAATGGTCAATTAAGCTTAATTTTGAATGAATATACATGTACAAAACGTTATTAATTGATCATTTAGGTAGAAAGTTTTATGATTTTGCTTCAATTATGCTGCGGAATACTTACTTCATCTAAAGGAAAATAAAATGAACAACTTACATGTACATGTACATTAAAACCTGAGTGACCACCAAAAAAAAAATGCTAAGTTGGTCACTGTACTCAGGTGGTCACTATATAAAGAATGCCTGAATTAAATTAATATAAAGAACATGTACACTGTACTTATAAATGTAGACTGTATGCATGTAAAGTAAAAAATCGAAAAATCAAAAAAGTACAGAATCATCTTGACTATACAGGTATATGCTTTACATATCCACAGTACATTTATTGCCTTGTTAGGCCCTACACATGTTTTTTATAGTTAAAATTATCAAGTTTTCCTTGTTTTAAATGCTTTTTGCTTCACATGGTTATGTTTTCAGTGATTTTTCGATCTGAATAACACGATTTGCTGAATTATTTGAGAACCACTATAGGTTACTTTATAAGGTACATTGGCATGCAATGTAAAAATTACAAAAATGACAACACACACTGCATGGTCAATGTACACAATAGACAGGTGGTCACTATACCGAGAATTTTTATAAAGGAATTAAATGTATACTAGAAAAAACAACACATTAAAAAGTGGTCAACATAAACAGGTGGTCACTTGTTCAGGTTTTACCGTACATGTACATTATAACATGGACTCTGTATAAAAGCAAAATACATGAATATGTGTATATGAACATATCTATTTTGTTAGAAAACTGTCAAGTTATGACTTTTGTAACGACATTATTATTTAAAATGTACGAATACAGTAGCTTCTTTTTCCAATTTGGAGCACCAAAAGTGTTCATTAGCTTATCCTTTAGTACTGTAAATTGCTGTACTTCGTTTTCCTTTGTGAACCCCTAAGTGTTAAATAAGTGTTTTACTAATTTTTATAATGTGGATCCCAAAACGAGAATGCATTACTTATTTTTTTCAACTCACGCATTTAAAGCCACCCCACACCATTTAAAAAAAAAAAAAAAATCCGCCACTCCTGAATTGTAGTGAAATTAACGAGTACATTAACTTTATGATACTTTAATGACTTTGTTGAAATATCAATGATTGACATTGCACATTTCTGGTGTCAAACATTAGATTATTATTATTTAAAGTAAGCGTTGGCGAAAAAAGGTGTTACCAACAACCTTCTGACATTTGCGCTTCAAATGCATGTTCTAAATGTCCCACGAATAAAAGCAATTTTTTTTTACAAATCATGCACGTGCACGTGAAAAATGGACTAGAAAGTTTCAACTATGTATATTAATTCTGACAGAGTTAGAAAACATGGCGGAGAAGAGTTCACTTCCGTCTGTTTTCACTATTAATTTTCAGAATATAAAAAAGCTAAAAAACTCGTTTACGTCTACCATGGCGCCGAAACCAAAATCGATTGACCTCCTACGCGCTTGAATTTGGCGTTCGGCGGGGATTATTCCCGGGGTGGATAATTTGAACGAATTACGGAAGCGAGAGAGGCCAAACCCTTTTCATGCGATGAATAAACTCGGGATCCAAACATGAATAAATTGCATTTTGCCTCTCCTGATGAAAGAGCAACGCTCCCAGGCCCGCAGTTTAGCACGTCCATAAACTATCGGCTATTGCGAACGCCTGATCCGAATTTGTCAAATTTCTATAAATATTTATGGATGATATGAAACACGTAGCTGTTTGCATTTCAACACCGTATTTTGCGCCTGGTTGCATCGATGCACGAATTTGCATCGCACTTGTATATACAGTATCATTTATAGGACAAAATCAGAAATTGTATATACATCTTGAAATCTGGCCAAATTTGAAAGACTATATATACACGTGTAAGCCGAGTTTTTGAACGTACTCCATCACGTGGTCAGCTCTATCGAATTTTCATTTTTCGACTGAAAACGAAACTTTCACTATTTTGTTTTGCCAATGCAGCAACTTTTCATTTGCTTAGTTAGAGGCCATGCCATGGCGTGTTACATGTACATGTAGATGGATGCATTATGAAGCCCCTTTCTTCTATAAAATCAATCTTTTAGACCAAAAGTGATTGTGGGTGAGATGGCCTTGCTATCTCATTGTTTAATTCTCCAATTAATACCTTTCTTTACACATTTACATGTGCATGCATAATGTTGTATAACTAGGTACATGTATTTTCATTTAAAATATGTGGCGATTTGATACTATGCATGCAAATGAAACTTTAAAAGAAATTCCAAAACTATTTACAAATTCTGTCTATTTTAAAATGTAATTCTGTTAAAACGCAGAAATTAATAATTTGACAACAAAATTCGGTAAAATTGCTTTTCTATATACGAGTGTACATCGAAAAACTTGAAGCAACCAGTGCGCAAGTTATGAATTCTCCCGAGAATTTAGCAGAAGAATATTAGTACCAAAACCTCAAAATCCATCATTTTGAGTTTGAAACAGACTTTTGTACACCTGAAACATCAGAAACTGAAAATTTGACAGTAAAATTCCATAAAATTTGCATTTCTACATCGAAAAGCAATTTATAAAGTGCACAAGTAATAATTTTTCCAGAAAAATTTTCAGAAGAATATTGGCAACAAAACCACAAAAACCATCACTTTGAGTTTAAAAAAGGCATTTTGTACAAGTAAAACATCAGAAAATAAAATTTTGAAAGTAAAATTCCATAAAATTGGCATTTCTACATCGAAAAACATGAAGCAAATGGTGCAAAGTAATAAACTCGCCTGAAAATTTACTCGAAGAACAATGGTACCAAAACCTCAAAAACCATCATTTGGAGTTTAAAACAGAGTTTTCTGCAACTAAAACATCAAAAACTAATCAATTTACAAAAAAAATCCATAAAATTTGCACTTCTACATCGAAAAACATAAAGGAAACGTTGTGCAAGTAATGAATTCTCCTGAAATTTCAATTGGTTCCTGAGGTACCAAAACCTTAAAAACCATCGTTTCGAGTTTAAAACAGACTTTTATAGGCTTGAAACACCAGAAACTAAAAATCTGACAATAATATTATCTTTATTTACATCGAAAAACATGAAGAAAACAGTGCGCAAGTAATAAAATTGCCTGAAAGCCACTTATAAGCCACATGTAAATATTTCTGAAAATACATTTGAGAAATTAATGAAATCATTATCGTATCAATGCATGTTTGTACACTGTATATATGTGCAATTTGAAATTATTTGCATAATATACGAAAAAAAATATGATTACTGAGTAATACGGTAAATTTCAGCCCAAAATACATTAACAGTAACTAAGGAAAACTATCAACTCTTAAAAACTTCCAAAGGTACACAACATTCCATTATTATATTTTGTCATCATCGTCTTTACATTTTTTAAATTTCCAGCCAAATTGAGAAGTATTTTACATCTTGACAAGAGATGGCAGCACTGGCCAAACACCAGATACTATCATAGAAGCAATTCGCTGGCGCCATCTGTAACCCAAAAAGCGCAACAGAACCGACATCAGCAACTTTTCAAGCGATATTATAATTGATTACTCGAGTATGCTTCTGTACTGTACCTAGCATATTAAATAATAATAAAAAAACCGCATTTTCTGGAAGAAACAAATAATTATTCAGTCCGGCCCAAAGCAAACAAGACAAAACAAGATTTTTGGTGCTATTGAAATGATATACTGTATAATCATAAGCGTTATTCCAATTATATATCCAATCCAGTGTCCATCACAATGCATATTGTTAAGCTAATTGATATCCTTAGTTAAATTCGAATGATGTTCTTTAACATCAAAGGGACTGATCAAGAGAGGGAATGTCTCTTAGTGACATCGCAAATAAACTATGCTGAAAATATATGGGCGTTCATATTTAATTAATACACTGTATATTCAACATCATAGTACATGTATTACGTTCTGATATTTCACTCATGCATGAATATTAAGAACTAGAACTTTCCTTTAAATTTGATTGAAATATCCAAACGGTGCCTAACTATTTTTGCCCATTATTGTTTTTGCTTTAAATCAAGTCTAATTAAAATGTGTAAAACCAAGATAATATACTGTATATCTAAGCAAGCATTGCTTGGTTTGTTGCGTAATGAAAGCACTTATTTAGTTTTCGTTTAACTTCCGGGCCGATATCGATATCAGAATAATACATAAAAGTCAAACTCGTGATTGTCATGATTGACAATGAATCATATGTTAGTTTAATGGCATTAATGCATTATCGATAATTTAGTCAAGTTTTTCAACAAACAAATCAACTAATTGTTATGACTTGGTTAATAAACATGTACACATTGTGTATACAGTCAGGACAGTACATTTATGTGCAACTCCTGTATCATGAAAGTATTAAGAGTTAAAGTGCAAACCAAAATCAAGAAACAAGTCATAGATTGAAGTTTTTGGACCTTTTAGATTATTTGTAATACAGATTTTTCTTCTTGAATTAAAACTGAAGAGAATTTAAAGAAAAGTGGCCACGGACCCATTAATTTGTACATACCCATTTCAGAGCCGTGCTTAGGGGTGTGCGAAGTGTGCGGCCGCACAGGGCCACCACGAGGGGGAGCCACCATTATTTCCCAAAAAAAACCAAAAACAGGCTAACAGGGGCCACCAATTTTTACTTCGCACAGGGCCACCAAACCCCTAATCACGGCCCTGCCCATTGCTCAATTCCGTTAAAGTGATTCCCTGTTATTCAATGACAAAATTAACAGTGGTAGACGAGTCATTGGTGTCGAATTATTACTTAAAATCAGGAATCTCAGGTGATTCAAAGGCCGAAAAGTCTTGTTTTATTCTCTACAGTATTATATTCTTTGGAGTTGCGTCCTTGAAGATATTAGAATAGGCGCATAATATTCATCTGAAATATTAGTTGTAGACGAGTCATTTGCATCGAATTATTACTTAAAATCAGGAGTCTCAGATGATTCAAAGGCCGAAAAGTCTGTTTTATTCTCTAAGAGATGAAGTGTTAGATTCTTCCGAGTTGCGTCCTAGACTAAATTAGAATTGGCGCATAAAATTCATGTAAATTTATAGATGTAGACGAGTCATTTGCATCGAATTATTACTTAAAATCAGGAGTCTCTGGTGATTCAAAGGCCGAATCACTTAATGCGAAACACAACGGCGTTCATACCACGTATATTCAATTTGAAGTACTTCCATGTTTACTTAGTTTGTTAATTTAAATGGAAATGGAAATCTGACCGTAATAATTTTCTTACTAAAAATAAAGCAAGTGCAATTCTCGGTGTTGAAACAAATCCCAATAAGCGTAATCAAATAACTTAATTAATGACCATAACTAAAAACTTAAATTTAACTTTTTTTCAATTGTATACTAAACTATAGTATATACCATTCCTTCGATCTATGTCATGACCCCACACCGCGGATATTTCCATCTGTCTGGCATCGTCCAGTGCCGGACAAATGCAAATATCCGGACGATGCCAGACAGTTGCAAATATCAAGGCTTTGGAGAACATCGACGAGAGGTGTTGTTAAAACTTTTAATTAACGAAATTGCATGAACACAAACTTGATTGACTTA
>JAQGBX010007623.1:0-11247 GCA_034698745.1 Megaphyllum sjaelandicum | reverse complement strand
CATATTATGCCACTACATTATTAAAAGTATACTTACTAAGATATAAAGATAAGTACACAGTAGGGCAACTTGAGTTTCCCTATTATGTTCAAGGTATTATCTTTTCGGTATTAAAGTCAGGGTAGGAAGTTGTTCGAATTGCTCTCTTTTAGATGGTGGTTTTAGGAGAAAATAATACGAAATCTGAGTAAAAATTTGTTGCATGGTTTCCTGCATTATCTTTATGCTTAATCAACTAGTTGCCAAAAATTACGGTTCACAGTAAAATTTTAATTTCCGTTAGCTTTAGCTAGATAGTTATGTCTTTGCCTTCTAGCCAATAAACTAATATCGCTTGAAAGCGCTTGCATATCACATTTTATCTGTCACTTGAACTCCCCAAATTATTTTGCTAATTGGAATTGTGTTCTTTTGTCATAATTTGTCGTAAATTACTAACTGGAATCCTCACTCGTTCCCATTTTCGAGAAATCGTTATTGTAATAAATTGGTTCAGAATATGGTGCAGTTTTTACACCATATCCCGTTCATTTTTCTCGAAAATGTTTTACAATTGGGGTTATAAAAAAAATGATACAACCGCGCTTGCTTTACTTGTCCAACGCAAGCAGTTTCGATCGTATCATTCAATCAATTTTTAATTGACGGATCAGCCTATAGATGGCGGACTACATCAACGCTTCTGAAAGGTGCCTATTTTTTACAAGCGTTGAAAGGATTGCTAACATTTTTAAGTACAAACGGGCAATGCTCGTTTTTCACGGAAGTAATTTTCCTACCTCAGGTGTAGATGAGCAAGGTTTAACCGGTGCGTTTCTCTGCGATTTTCCTACTGCAATGGCATCCATGTTGACGTCGCCATCTTTTGTTGAAGTCGTTGTCTCCATTTGACTCGAATTGATGTACCCCAGCTTGTGCTTGAATATGAGCAGAGTTTTCTTTTTAAAAACGTAAATCACGAAGATGAGCACACCTTGGAGACAGTTGATGATATCAGTGAAGTACCATACTTTTGGCCCGGTTTTGTATTTCGAAAACCCAGATATGATTTCAAAAAACCAGCAGAGTCCCATCACCAGGAATAACTTCAAGTACACCTGAAATCTACGAAATATAGAAAATAATGGATAAAAATACCTTCAACGATATTGCAGCAATGTAATTAAATGTAAAATTCAATTATATTGTATAAATTAATCCTAGCTATGTCCTATACGTTTCGATATACTGGAAAAAGAAACTATAATGGTTTTTGAGATTAGAAAACATTTTTGGAAATCAGTGTTTGGAAAAAAAACATGTTTTTTTATTTAATTTCATTCCTATTGTGTAACTTTAATGTATGTAATGTGCTTGTAGAAGTTCAACGTAATACTGAATACCATTCTTTATGGTTTTAAATCGTCTTTTTGTATTTGATTTTTGAAATTATACAAAATAGTTATACTTACAACTTTTTGTTTACTTTGCTCTTCAGCCCATGCGAATTCTTGCTGGCTTTGCGTAAGTTATAGATGGTCAAGATAAAAAATAAGACATTTTCAATAAGAACAATGATGATTGGCGTGTAGAACACTATAAGCATGGTGTTCGTATCGTGCAGCCAGCTGGTGGATTGCAACTGCAAGTCCAAACCGAGTCGATGTTGGACGTCCGGACTATATGTAAGGGCAATGATGACGATACATAGCACGGTGGGTATGCCCCAGGCATATACACATTTGGCCAAAAAAATACGTTTCTGAAAACGAAAAATAAAGTAAATGTTAAAAGGATTTCAACAGCTGTATACTACTGGTGCACTGGGATGGTGTATAACATGTCTGACAGTAATTTAGTTTTAAAAAATGACAATAGGCCGAAGCTTTATTGTGATAATGTTGATTTTTTAGTATTAATTATCATTTGCATCCTCGAAAAATAACAACTGAGCACGGCTGGTGTGAACCATTTTGTGATCATAGTATAAATTTAGTTTAAATTTATGCATATTAAGATGCTTTTTGAAATTTTATAAAATCCAGATTGAGTAAATATATATACATTTAGAAATGCATTGCCACTAGCAAAACTATCATAATGAAACATATACAATTACATTCGCAATATAATGTATGGTTAATGCCATTAGAACAAGCCTTACGTTAAGCGCAGCGTCTCCAGGGGTGATTGTTCCCCGCAAGTTAGTGAAAACTCTCCAGAGTTCAAAGGACAAGATGCTGAGCCAGAAAAATGCCCCTAGACAAGAGATGTATTGGACTGAAAACAGGACAATATTGGCTTCTTCCGTCTCGAAAGGTTCGGTGAAAAAGCGTACGGCCAAGGCGACGTACATGACCAAATAACTGATGGCGAGGCACAGCAGGGCCTTGGTGTGGTAGTTGAGCGTTGGGTAGAACAGGTGGGCCACTATGGCCAGAATCAGACAGACGACCGATAGTATCGAGGCCACACCGAACAAGTGAAGGATTGTCTTGGATTCTGGTTCTTCTGGAACGATGCAAATTAAGGCGAAGCTCTTGTCCGCAGCCAAGATGTACTGGCTATGGTGATACGCTGTGATCGCCAGAACGTTCTTGTGGTGGCTGAGACTCCAGTCGGACAACACTTCGAATTCGTGGCCGGGAAGTATGGCCAAGTTATTGCTGCAGTGGTCGATGAACGCGGCGTCCATTTCGGGACACACGCGCGCACTTCCGTCTTGCTCAATGCTGAACAAGTCGACGTGGAGATTGATATTGGGCACGAACAGCTGCTGGCCAATCTTTCTGTAGCTGCCTTTGGGCACTTCCATGGTCATGCACCATTTGGGCAGTTCCGCACGCTCGGAAGGCTCCCCGGAAGTGTCGTTCCCTTTCGGATCGCATATTATGGCCCTGGTGAACTGCAACACGTACGATCCCAGATCGGCGGTGGCATTGTGCTGCGAGGCAACCAGGACGCCCTCATCATCAATTTGGTACTCGTTCTTGCCCAGGTAAATTTTCGGACAGGAGCGCAAGGTTGTCGAGATTTTCTTGCACGTCACAGTGAAATTCTTTCCTGTTTCAAAGCAGGATCGCGGACGGCACACGTGAGTCCATGTTCCTTGGGTTTTCAGGAGTCTGTATCCAACGGGGCACCAGAACGGTGGCGGCGCCGGTTGCGCGGTTGGATCGGTGCAATTAGTGGAAGAACAATTTGACGGAAGATTCGTTTGATTTGTAAAAGATGCTGCATTCTCCTGCTGACAAGTCACGCATTCCATAGAAATCAGGAAAATGCAAATTGAGATGAATGAACGAGCCATTTTCGAAGTATTCACAATGTAAAGGGACTGCGCAATCACTATTTATATACGTGCTCGTAATATGGCGTATATGTGCACTACTGAGAACTGCAGATTTCCTGTCAACTTATAAACCAATCATATATAAGCGTTCCTTATTTCTGCTAAAAAGCGTAGCAAGTTCTTCGAAATTGTAGGCTACCCATCCATCTGCGCTGATTTCTGCTTGACATCTGGAAAATGTTGGTTAATTGTCCATCGTAGATAAGTCGAGAAAGTAATCTTTACATCGTTTTATTAAGAGTACCAATTTGGCAAGTGTCCAGTAAACACGCCCTGCAGAGGGTAAAATAACTTTTTGCTAAGCGATTGTTTTTCTCAATTTGCATACTGTAGGCGTTAAAACATTCTGCTTCACGTTGTTGCACGGATATGGATTATGTTTACCATAATTTGATTGGCGTATCCACTTGAACTGACCTCAATCTTACGCGAGCATGACATAAATGGAAATAGCAGACATGATGAATTTATTCCTACTGGTTTGCATGTCCACGATGGTATAGTATACCGTTGACAAGTTCTGTCAACATCTATGCTTCTTTTCTCTGATGCATAAGTAGCGGAAGATGCACCTTACATGTATTCTAGGGAAACACGATATGAATTCATTAATTTAGTTTGATCTGTTCCAAATAGCGGTGATGTTTTCATGAATGACGAGGTTAGTCCTTCATCTTTAAAGCCATATTGCCGTAGTTGAAGTGCGTGTTTTCGCTCATAAATGTATAAAATTACATGCATGTAGCTATAAAATTACAAAATACATTTGTAAACACTTAAACGAAACTTCCTGCTGTCGGGACCAAATTTAGCAATCTTCTCAGTTTGGCAATTCGCCAGTGTTGAGAATAGCAATTCTCGACATCTTATTTACTTATTTGCAAATTTAGGTAACAAGCACATGGTGCTTACTTTTATTAACTATTTATACATGTATAAAATAAAACTGCATGAAATTATGTGAACAAAAAATTGCTCGCTAAATATCTTAAAAACTAATAAAATTTCATCGTTATAAATACATTTATAAATACGGTGAAAGTGAAACCTCATTAAGACGAACTTGTGTAATACAAATTTCTGACTGTACGGACGTCTTAATTAGCTAGGTAGGCACGACAGTATCTTGTTTGACTACATCTGGGTCGGATTTTAGTTTTTCGTCGCACATGAAGTCTCAAAGACGCTAAAATGTGTTCGTTAAATCATATTCCGGCATAATTATACGGAGTTGTGATAGCATGTTCCATTATTGCGATAGATGTTCAAGTAAAGCACAGCTGCAGGACTGTTTTTTTTCCCGCTTGGTTTTTTAAAGGCGTACAGGATTTGTTTCGTCACGTGGTATATTCACATCCAGAAAAAAACTAAATGAATAATTGTGTTGAATTTTTTTAATTGGCCATACTTTTGTATGGCCATATTTTCCTCGCAGCTTCCTTATAAGACACATAAAGGTCAAGCCTCGCATCCTGTTCAGTGGAATGTTCCGAAGGGGAGAACATTATAGGAATCGGATTAAATGTCAATGCATGACTCAACTTCGATGTCAATTCCACGAAATCAACTTTAATGTAAGTGTAAAGATGCAAAGTGAATTCTTTAACTCTACATAGGCACACTTATGTTTTTAAGTGGTTGTTTTTTTGTAGATGTTTCATTGTCGGTTATGCGCATGAGTATCAGTCGAACCTACCTAAACTATGGAAGTTTAACTGAAATTTCATCTGAAAAACTGCACTTGATCGCTTGGTTCCATTATTTGAATACGTTAACTTTTACCAGTTTCATAGGTAACAGCTTTTAAAGGTATGATCTTTTTTCCAAGGCGATTTTTAACGCTATAGAATCTGTCTAATTTGGTTATTGGAGTAATAATTTCAACCCTTTACTCTGAGGAACGTACGGTATGAAAAAATGGTGATGATACTGCAATAATACATGTTTAGCAATCATTGTGTATAGATACGGAAATTACTTTTGCATTCCCTTATGGAAAAAAATAAATGAAACTTAATTGTTGCAACAATTTATTGTCAACTAACGATATTTGTTTGAAATATGAGCAGTTTGCAAACTACATGTATTTGCTTTAACAATTTATACACTTATCAGTTTATTACCATGCATGTTTATCATCACTTTTCATTTTAAGATCACAAATAAATGATTAATATTTTAAAGAAGCCTTTCCAAAAAAAAAATCGATTAAAATCTAAAAGGTCTTTATTTTTTGAAGCAGAATGACATTTTAGAAACTTTAGAACGTGTATAGCCCAGTTAAAAAATTAAACCTTTTTTATACCAGTTTCAGTGGTCATGGGGTAAACAGTTATGATAATAACTGGAACCATAGAAATGGACGTCTTCTATTTCAGTTTTTAACCTCCAAAATAGGTGGCTTTATTATCTGTATTTTTCATACAGGATGGGGTATATATGTTCAACATTATTCAACAAGACCACGCATCCAACGTTAGAAAGTTGTAGAGCGTCGTAAGATTAGTGTGATGGGTGCATTTTCTGCATTTTAATTACCGATTGTCATATTGGTCTCTCTTATCTTCGCACACTTACATAGCATAAATGAAATCCAGGAAAGCTCGTTTATTTGGGAGTCGGGCCCCAAATAACACTTAAGTTTACGACGCCCTACACTTCCTAATTCTACCCTTCCAACTTTATAAATTTAGAATCGCACGAACAAAGAACGTGACGTGCTGTGCTATGTGTGACGTGTTTTCTGGAATCCTCACACGCCACTTTCAATTCATTTTCGTCATCATGCCATTATAAGGTGACATTTTATTCATTCCATCCGGAGTGAATAAACGTCCGGAGGCACGTTATTTTAGTTGTTGATTCAATCAAGTGATGCAGGCTCATATAAGTAACTCTGCATAAGGGTAGAAGCACATTGAATCGAAACTGGCGTCGCTTAGTGGTATTGCAGACGCTTACCACTTTCAAGCGACTGGAAACAAGATCAATGTGCTCCTACTCTTTGGTTCATTGTAAAAGTAGGCTGTTACCATATGGAAGATATCATAGATGCCCAGGCCTCACCTTGTATAATTCGAAATTTCTTCAGAGGGACGTTTCCGTACGTTAGAAATTATGATGTCGTATTTAAAAAAATGCATTCTTTCCAGACACCCCAATGGTTTCATTCTATCCCTGTATTAAGAAAGCAAACAATGAGTATTGATAGAATAGAATAGAAAAGCCTTCACCATTACACGTCACAATCTTTATCTTTCTTGAAATAAATCAAAAAATAACTATGTATTATAACCATGTGGAGAGGTTGGCAACACATCATCAAGCAGGTCTTTGGTCATCATTGTTTGGAAACCATAGATTAAATATTTCAGATGTTTCTTTCTCACTGTTCAACGTAATTCCATTTAGCCCAAAGCTCTTATCTTAGGAATGGATGATACGGATCAGGATTTCATGAAAAGAAATATTCCAAAAAGAATTGCCGTTCAAAAAGTGTCCTTAAAGGTGTTCAATGTATTGAACTTTTTCCATTTATAAAGAACTTTTCCATTCCTTGAACCTTTTAAGTTCAAGGGTTCAGTGTTATGAACCATTTGGGGTTCTTCGAAGTACCTAAAAATTCTCCTGCTGTAGCAAGGGAAGTAACCTCAAATGGTTTTACTTGGTGTACCTTTTTTCTATTCATTTTTAACTGCAGCACACGGTTAAGTAAATATTGATAAAACTGCAGCGTTTTACACAAGTCAAACAAGAGCATATTATTTTTGTTATTTAGTACATTTAGTCGTACAGTAGGCCTATATTGGAAATGAAAGTATGAATTTTAATTAAAATATTCACAAAGTTTTATAAACATTTTAAATTTATCGATACATTTTAAAAACATCGTCAACAAATGTTTCCTTTAAAATTCTAGGCAATGAATAAGACAGTTATGCTTGTTTTATGCTGTGACGCACAGGATTTTGTGACGCATTCATCAAAAATCTATGTACTCATTTTCGTGTCGCATAATGAAATGAAAAACAATTGTGAAGTTGATTACTAATTGACCCACTTAGGACATACATGTACACACTGTAATAGTAAACCGTGGTTGATGACGTATGCACGTATTTGTAACTTGTAAAAGTAACATACATGTAAAAGACAATTTTGATAACGTTTCTCTTTCTTTCTTGTAATTTTTAAAACTAGGATATAAATTAAGATACCATTATTAAAATAATGTAAAATGATAGACGCCTAGATCCCAACATAAGTTGGAAATATCCGAAGTGGTGGTAAATGAATTAATATCAGACGTTTTTTCCAATATACGATAACTGAACAAATGTTTTCTATATATCTAAAACCTGTCTTCCTGGGAGTAAATTGTGATTGAATCACCAGCTGATTTGAATCGACGTTACTTTTATTCGCATCTATACTCTTTACATGCACAGAATAATCGAAGGTTTTGCAGTGATTTATTGTTTGCATATTTACTTTTTGACTTTAAGTTGATAAAGTGTACGTTATTATTACTCGAATTAAAACGAGCAAATATCGCAATATATGGGTATAGTGATTTGGATTTCCATAACTGTCGACGAAACTCGCCTTTAATTCATGCAAGTTTACCTAGCTTATGCAGTTTGGGTTGTTTTACAATGTAGTTCTCTTACCTTATTATATCCTTGAAATTAGTAACCAACGGTTGTGTCCGGTGGTTTTAAAATGTACCGGTAGGTTGTAAACTCGACTTTTCTCATGAAATGACGTTTGCATGCGTGCTAACATTAGCTGCGACGGAAGGTCTAACCGAGTTTGAACGTTTGGCTATTCCTATATACATGTAAGTTATTGGAGCTTACTCGAACTTCACATTTGTAATACATTTAAAGCGGAAATTAAGATTTTGTTATGAAGTTGGCCTATATTGGCAATAGAACACATCCTGTTTATACTTGTACTGCATTTCTATTTGGACAAAGTGCTAGTGTAACCTTCAATAAGTTGTATTTGCCTTACCAGGCACCCCCAGGCACTTGCAATGCTAATTAATGACAAGTTGAATATTACTTGACTCTTCCAGTTTTTTTAAATTTGCTGAACGTTTCGGCGTATTAGCCTATATTAGGAGCTATACAGAAAAATAATTGACAAGTTTTTCGTTAAAAACAATATTTTACATTATTGTAAAAAGAAAACGTTTAACTCAAATTATTCTAACCCTAAAAATTTAAACAAATGACTCCAGATATAAATTAGGAAAGACACAAACAATTTAACAGAGTTGAATTAAATCACGCGAATCGATTATACTGTAGTCGTTGTGATATTATTTAAAGCTAGCTTTTCTCAGCAGTATCTTTTGGTTTTGGTTCTTACGTAGGAAATATGACAACCGGCTGTAGTACTTCTTCACAAATTATTGTCCTTTTTTTAATACGTTTAATTTCTGTCGACAAAATTGTAGAAATCTCACGGAGTATTTACAAATACATCTATGATAACACTGCATTACAGTGTATTGGTGTCATTCATCAGTATTCATCGAATTGAAAACCATATAAAATCGATAAAAATGCATTTTAAGTCAATCTGACATAACGCCTATAATGATTGGCATTTTTTTAGTTTAGTTACAACAAATTAGGTTACACAAGTGGTCATAGCTTTTGTCTTAATTAATCAATCATCATAAAATGATTCAAGCATGTTTTTTCGATCGCAAATATGGCTTTCAAATTTCCTGCCAAATTCAAGAATACAGTTTATAATTAATGTACTTGCCCAGATTTTCCTGTGCTGGAATATGTTTTGGTGCACTGGCAAACCACATTTCTGGTAAAATTTGGGGATTATATGGAAAAATAGTCTGTACTATGAACCTAATATTTACTGTATTTGTATGAATTTTTGAATAAATTCTGTACGCGAAAAGTCTTCGTTTCACAACTATCGACATGATGGATGGCAATATCAACGAACACCAGTGTTATGCCGTGCTGCCTTCAACAATTTTTGTCCCGTAAATGAAATTTAAAAAAAAAATGTATTTCCATGATTATACGTATGATTTTAGTGACATGTTGTGTTTATGTTTCCGCTTTATGATTTTTTAGCATAGTTTAATGCTAATCGTAGGCTCTAAAAAATTATGAACCAAATTAATTGTTCGTGATTCCAACACACAGAAAATTCAAAAACATTTTTCAGTCTGTTGGAGAAAGATTTCAACTCTGTTGGCTACCATTTTTCACACTGATTTACAAAGGATACTGTAACCCTATAAATAAAACTTTAGCTTTATTTTTCATACACGAATTTCATGCACAAGGATAAAGACAAAATCTTAGCTTATCTATAAAGGCAACTTGATTTGAAGTAAAGTTCGAATTTAACTTGCAATGAAGTCTTACGAATTCCTGATCTAAAACCTGATATGTTGGAAAGTTTTGCGAAATTTTGCAAAATATTTCCCGATTACTGTACAGTGCAGGTAAGCCAGTTGTTATTTCCGAATCCCTCATGGTGACCTTTACACGTACATGTACAGTATATTGTAAGGACAATTAATTTTATCAAAGATATGATCTAGTTTCTGTTTAATGCTTCTGTGTTAACGGCAAATTTGCACTTATTTGGCATGTGATAAAATGTACTGATTAATCCGTGACCGACGATATTAAACGTAAGTGGACGATAAACCCTGTTCTTGCATTGATGGAATTTAGATGGAAGTGCATGAACAATATACTTTTAATGACGTATATCCGTTTTTGGCATTTTTTTTAAAAACTCTGTTACTCGCGCTAACAAATAACTCATCACCTGTGGTTGGAAAAGTCCCTTTTATCTGTGAAATACAGTGCGACTGAATTTGTTTTTCAAAAGTCTTACAATACTTTTGTTAATTCTGCTATTAATTAATAATAGTAAATACATACATGTAGGAATGGTATAGTAATATACAATAATGTGTATATTGTATATTACTATATTTATCTTTCTTAACGTTAAAGGATGCCAATTAGAAGTTCTTCAAGGTGAATTAAGTACCAACCGAAACGGCTACAACAACTGCAAAATAAATCTTTAATTACAACTGTTTGTGTTAAATTTATGATATATATTTTGATTAAAACGTTTAAAATATAGTTCAATTTCCCTTCGATAGCATTCTTATAAGATTTTTTAAAAAAAAATTAAACAAATGTATGCCAATGTCTAAAGTGTCCGAAAAGTTAAGCGCATATTTCTGAGCATTTTACTAACCAAGGCTTTTAAAAAGAAAAATTTCAAACTGAAAGTAATTAGACTTCATTTATTTGTTTATACTTGACAAATTAAAAAAATTCATTTCTCATAATTCACATTTTAAGAAACAAAACCTTTTGAACATGCCGTATTTCCAGATATAACTTTCCTCGTGTGTGACGGCCTTAATTAATCTGGCATTCTCAGTTGAAAGGGAGGCGCGAGAAACTGAGTGTTAAAATAAACATATACATGTATATTGGATTATACTCCAATAGTACACATGAAATTATTTTCGCTTTCAAATTTAGCCTTTGACATTTTTCTGTGTTTGCTGTGCATCATAGAAATATTTTATCAGCTCAGATCGACGGACGACTATGAAAATATCCATTCCGGTGTGTTTCACAATGAACTGAGATGACATTGTCACATTAATGAACAATGAGTTGGAAAAAATGTTTCTAAGAAAGAAGCACTCGCTTATACAGGGTGATTCATAAGTCCATCACCACCCAATTTTTTTTCTTAACCATTAGAGATGTAAAAATTCTGTTTGTGTCGTTAGATAGGTTGTAGTGGGTGCTCTACCCATTAATAGTATTAACTTTTACCTAACACCATTTTTTCAACGAAATTGAAAGTATAATTTTTGAACCGTAACACCT
>JAQGBX010007622.1:0-11249 GCA_034698745.1 Megaphyllum sjaelandicum | reverse complement strand
AGCACAATTTCCGTTTCTTGTACAAATGTTGAATTTGTTCATCAATAGATGCTTCTTCCAACTGAGACCTTTTTTTTTTCACTTTCAAGACTTTATATTGTCAATAGTTAAAAGCCTTATTATTTTCCTGACCAAATTGCTAATTTTCCTGACTTTTCTAGCAAAAAAAAAGGCTATTTTTCCAGACTTTGCAGAAACTGGCAACCCTGTCAACGTGTCCCGGCATGCTCGAAACATACTTTGTAGTTTACGCTAATTTATGCCGACACTGGAGGATTGCGCAGTGCTGACGACCAAGATCGAAACATATTTCTATTGGCATTTTAATTGAAAGAGATGGCCAGATATTAAAAACCAATCCCTTGGAATTTGAAAATGCCGTACAAGCAACATTAGGCCTAACGCGAGGCTTCGACAGATGCTTCGAGTTTTCAATGAATTCTTACGAGGTTTTGGAAAAGAAAATACTCACGAAAACTCCAGTCAGCTTGTCCAAGATCCATGATTTGGGCGCACTCAAACGCTTCAAATGTTTCTTCGGACCACGAGCCTGAAAAAATCAAAACGTAGACAGTGGAACAACATGGCGACTCGCTAAACAACATTCGAATCGTAACATTCATCTCACATTTTTCGCCTTTCGCACCGGCCAATCGGCCGAAATAACGTCGAAAAAGTGTTTTTAGACAAACGCAGCATTCGAAATACGATAAAATATCGAAAAAAGACGAAAGATGGTCGAGATGAATGTCGATTTAAACAAGAAAGAGCGTGGAGCACTCACCATTTTGCCTGACCGCTGAAGAAAAAGAACTGCCAATGATGCTTTGCGTTTCCGGCGTCGCTAGATGGCGCTGCGCACGCGCTTCCGGCCTAATCAGTGACGTCAGTTCGCGGGAAAAATAAGCTTCTAGCAGACGACGAAATGAATTTTGAATATAATAACGAGGTTTATTTACTTTTTAACGTCGAATTGGTACTTTTTAGTTTTTGTAATTTTCTGAGAATAATTTGTAAAAATTTCAACTGTTTAAAAACGAAAATTTGCAAATTTTTTCGAGTAAAGTTTCAAAATGTTCAATGTTTTTCGAGGACAAATGTGCAAGATTTTCAATATTTTTCGAGCATAAATTTACAAAATATTCAACGTTTTCCAAGAAAATTTTTTAAAATTTTCAACCCTTTTTGAGTATAAACGTACACAATTTTCAACAGTTTCCGAGGAAAATTTTAAAAAATTCCACCTTTTACGAATGTAAATTTGAAAATAACAATAATAATTTAAATGTTTTAACTTTTTCCAAGTAAAAACTTTAAAATATTCAACATTTATCGAGGGCAAATTTACAAAATATTCAACGTTTTTCAAGGAAAATTTGATAAATTTGTCAAATTTTGAACCCTTTTTGAATATAAACTTGTACAATTTTAAACATTTTCCAAGGAAAATTTTAAAAAATTCCATCTTTTACGAAAGTAAATTTGAAAACAAATAATTTAAATGTTTTAACTAACTATAGTAAAAAGTTTGAAAACATTCAACATTTTTAGAGGGCAAATTTACAAATTATTAAACGTTTTCCAAGAATTTTGTGAAATTTTTAAAATTTTCAACACTTTCTGAGTATAAACTTAAACAATTTTCAACATTTTCCGAGGAAAATTTTAAAAAATTCCACCTATTATGAAAGTAAATTTGAAAACAAATATTTTAAATGTTTTAACTAACTTGTAAAAAGTTTCAAAATGTTCAACATTTTTCGCGGGCAAATTTACAAAATATTCTACGTTTTCCAAGGAAAATTTGATAAATTTGAAAAATTTTCAACCATTTTTGAGTATAAACTTGTACAATTTTCAAGATTTTCCAAAGAAAATTTAAAAAATTGTCCACTTTTTCCTAACGCAAAGAAAAGTTTCAAAATGCTCAACATTTTTCGAGGACTAATTTAAAAAATTTTCCACGTTTTTTGAGGAAAAATTTACACAATTTATCACACTTTTTTGGACAAATTTTTCAACCCTTACTATGTACAAATTTGTAAAACACTTCATTTTTTCCAAATATAAACTTTTACAATTTTCCACTTTCCGATGGTAAATTTTCAAAATTTTAAAAATTGCTAAGTCAGGAAAGAAGGAATTATCTTGAATAGTCAATTTGTCCTCAAAATCTGTAGGAAATTTTGTCAATTTCTTCTCTTGTAAATGTTGAAAATTTTACGAATCTGTACTACAAAACAAGTTTTCCAGGATTGTAAAACCTAAGTACAAATTTTACTAAGTACAAATTTGCCAGATTTTCAACCATTTTAGAGGACAACTTTTCAGCAGTTTTCGAAGAAAAATTTGCAAAATTTTACGAATTTACCGAGGACATATTTGCAAAATTAGAAACTTTTTCCAGGATAAACCCGCAAAATTATTCACGTTTTCCGTGTACAAACTTGAACAATTTTTCACGTATTCCGAGTACGAATTTTCAGAATTTTCAAAAGTTTTTCAAAGACAGGCGTGCAATGAAGATTTCGGAAGTTTTCCGAGTACACATTTTTTAAAAAATTACAACTTTTCGTAATTTACTACAAATTGACCCGATTTCCAACTTTTTCGAGGACTAATTTGCAAAATTCTCAAAAATTTCCCCAGTCAAAGTAGCAAAATTGTCCACCACAAATTTCATTTTTAACTTCCCTGACTTTTCCCTAACCAATGACAATGTCAACAATTTACGAATTTTGCAAATTTTTCCTCGGAAAACGTATAAATTTTTGCAAATTTGTCCTCGGAAAACGTTGGAAATTTTTCAATTTTGTCCTCCGTAAACCCGGGAAAGTTTTCAATTTCGATCTCGGAAAACGTGTAGAATTTTGTAAATTTGTACTTGGGAAACGTGGAGAATTTTGCGAATTTGTCCTCTGAAAACGTGGGAAATTTTTGCAAATTTGTCCATGGAAAACGTTGGACATTTTTCAATTTTGTCTTCAGAAAACCTGGGAAATTTTGCAAATTTGTCTTCGGAAAAACTGTAAAATTTGTTAATTTTGTTCTTCGAAAACGTGGGAAATTTTTCAATTTTGTCCTCGGTAAACCTGGGAAAGTTTTCAATTTCGATCTCGGAAAATGTGTAGAATTTTGTAAATTTGTACTTGGAAAACGTGGAAGATTTTGCGAATTTGATCTCTGAAAACATGGGAAATTTTTGCAAATTTGTCCTTGGAAAAAGTTGGACATTTTTCAACTTTGTCTTCAGAAAACCTGGGAAATTTTGCAAATTTGTCTTCGGAAAAACTGTAAAAATTTTTAATTTTCTTTTTGGAGAACGTGGGAAATTTTTCAATTTTGTCCTCGGTAAGCCTGGCAGTTTTAAATTTCGATCTCGGAAAACGTGTAGAATTTTGTAAATTTGTAATTGGAAAACGTGGAGACTTTTGCGAATTTGACCTCTGAAAACGAGGAAAATTTGTGCAAATTTGTCCTTGGAAAACGTTGGACATTTTTCAATTTTGTCTTCAGATCGCCATGACTGCGTCGAATTTCCCTGACTTTTTAAAATAAACCATTCTTCCCTGACTTTTCCAGGTCATTATCAAGTTCCCTGACTTTTTCAGGTTTTCCAGGTCTGGGGGAACCCTGTTTCATTTGAAAATCATGATAAATTTTCAACACGAGTCCTGATTAGAACATTTCTGTAATTTTATAGACGAATAATTACATAATTATACACGGTTTGAAGTATGCAACATGATCGCGCACCGGTCAATAGTCCTTGAAACCATCTTCGGCAGCCTTGGCCCGTGCCTTCTTGGCCAAAGACATCACATATTCCTTACACTGGTCACCGGTCATCGTCCCGAGAAAATTTACACCGCAAAACAGAAATTGCCGCAGCAAAATGTCAGTTTGCGTGCTTGCTACGGCGCTGATCCTCGCTCCGGCGCCGGCCCTCGGTGTCTTGGTCCCGCTCGCAATCTAGAGATTCCTGATCTTTTTCTTGGTTCCTTCCGGCCAGGCCGCTCTTCCGCACCCTTCCGACGTTCGATACCACTCAAGAGTATCCGTGGTACGCGTGGTCCTTGACGCCACCGCTTTGGGAGGACTTTGCCCACGATTTCTTGGCCAAAGACATGACGTATTCCTTCTGCTGGTCAGTGAGTCCCTCGAAGGACACGAAGATCTTATCCTGCTCAGCCTCTTCGGCACTAGCCACCATCTTCGAGCCAACGTCCTCTTCTCCCCGAGGCGATCTCTTAGACGTCATGTCCTCATCGCCCCAGACGGTCTGCACCGGAAAACAGAAATTGCCGCAAATGTCAGTTTGTGTACCTGCAGTAACTCTGGTCCTCGCTTCGGCAACGGCTCACGACGTCTCGCGTTTCTTGGTCTTCTTCTTCTTCTTCTTGTTTCCTTCCGGCCAGTCCGTCCTTCCGCACCCTTCGAAGATGCAGGGAAATGCCCCCGGCTTCAGCCTCCACAGTTCCAGAGCGTAATGGTAGACGGTGCCGTCGGCCAAGGGAATTTCCTTGTGGGTGACCAGCATGTCGTCCGTGAAGTGCTTGTGGCACACCCGGTGCTTGATGGACAGTCTCTTGTCCGACTTGGGGCAGCACAGCCGCTCCCACTTGGCGAACAGCGCTACGTCGTTCTTCGGCGGGTAGAACATGTGCAGGTTCTGGGGCTGGACATGGCGGCAATGCCTGCAATAATAATAATAATAATAACATAAACAAAAACTAGGCAAAGCCAGGGCTTGAAGCTGAAGAAATCTAGCAATAAGGAAGAACGATGAGTTTGATGGAGGAATGTGGAATTTTTACAAGTTTTCTACCACGTTTTATGTAAAATTTACTCAGTGGAGAATTTTGAAAATTCTTACTCGGAAAAACCTGGAGAATTTTAAAAAAAAATTTCCGAAACCGTTAAAAATATTGCGAATTTGTCCACGTGGAAAATTCAGCAAAAACGGGATAACTCGGGAAAGACTTTGGAAATGTTGTAAAATTTGCTCATAAACTGTTGAAAATATTGCGAGTTTTTCCACGGAAAAACGTTGAAAATTTGGCAAATTTTTCTTGGGGGAAAACCTGGATAATTTTGAAAATTTGTGCTAAGAAAATGTTGAAACTTTTTCAAATTTCGCTTCGAAAACCTAAAATTATACAAATCTGACATGTAGTCGAAATCAATTTATTAATGACAATTTCGAAATTATTTCAAAATTAAGATCTTTGAACATTTTAAAATTTCGACTTGTAAAAACTTTTAAAGTTTTGAAAATATGTTATCGGAAAAGACTGTAACGTTCGATTATTTTGAAAATTAGTACTAAACAAGACAACGTGGAAAGTTGCAAATTTGAACTCGGAAAACGTGGAAAATTTCACAAAATTGTACTCGTCGGTGAAAAGTTATGCAAAGTTCCTCCTCGGAAAATGTTGAAAATTTGTACTGGAATATTTTAAAAAGTTTGCAAATGGACCCTGAGCTAATCACATAGGAGCATTAATTTTGGATCGTGACAACATGATTACGTTGAATTTCCATAACTTTTTTCAAAACAAGTCATTCTTCCCTGAGTTTCCCTGACTTTTCCAGACATTTTTAAGTTTCTATAGGTTAGGGGGGGGGGAATCTTGATGAAATGAATCATCCTCTAACGAATGCAAAAAAACATTTCAAAGTACAGGAAAACTTGGAAAAGTGACCACCTGTTTATGTTGACCACATTTTAGTGCATTGTTTTTTCTAGTGTGCATGTCCTGCATAAAAATTCTCTGTATAGTGACCATGCAGTGACCACCTGTCTATTGCGCACAGTGGCCAGTGTGTGTTGTCTGTTTTGCAATTTTTACATTGCCAATGTAACCTTAAAATGTGACCATGCAGATAACAGATCGATGAGTCACGTTATACATCTTGCTTTAACCCTTGGACATGATGATATTCTGTACTTTTTTCAGTTTTGTGGTTTTTACTACATGTACAGTATTACAGTCTACATATGTAAGTGTATATGTATATGTACAGTACATAGCATTGTTTTGGTGGTCACTCTTAACAGGTTTAACTGTATCAACGTCTACAGGGATAGACAGCAAACAACACGATTAATCAATAAAATGGACGTTTATTTCGATCACTGAGAACTGATTGGAGATTGCTTCGTATGTCCAGCGTATCACGTGTCCGGAACCATGAAAACCACAGATGGAGCTGTTTGCATATGAAAGCAGACTGATTGATGATAGTTTGAACAAGTGTTGTCTAGAGTCAGCCAATGTTTGAGGCGAGTATAACAATGCCACAATTGTATAAAAGCCTGGAATTTTATAATCATTTTCGATTGTAACAAGCTTGAAAATGGTATCGAAATCCACCCTTATCATCTGCTTCGTGGCAGCCATCTTGTTTCCATGCCCATCTTGGCGTAAGTTGATAACTATCTCTTTATTCAAGTGGTGGGATATCATAGATTTTGGTTTCTAAACATTTTTACTGCTGCAGACTGATTCAAATTGGATAAGTGTTTTGCGGATCTCTTAGGTAGAAATACAAATCACTATCAGGATTCCCTCAGAAATTTCAATTTTAACTTTCCTGACTTTCCAAGGTTTTTTAAACAAATTTCCTTCACTGAAATAATGTCAAAATTGACATTTGCCAACGTTATCCACGGTTTTGAAAAATCGACAGTGGAAAATATTCAACATTTGGCAACACTTACTAATCGCTAAAGATTGAAAAGTATGCAAATTTGTCCTCGAAAATAGTTAACAATTTTAAGAAATTTCTGCTTGGAGATCAAGCATATTTGTAATACGAAAACTTTTTAATGTTTCGCAAATTTGTATGCGGAAACTTAAAAATTTTACAAATTTGTTCTCGAAAAACGTGGATGATTTTTAAAGTTTGTAATTACAAAAGGTGGAATATTTTCCAAGTTTGTTCTGGTAAAATGTTACCAATTTTGCAAGTTTGTACAGCGAAACTGTGGAACATTTTGCAAATTTTTTCCTCACAAACGGCTGAAAATTTTGAAAATTTGTTCTCAGAAACTGCTGGAAAAATTTGCAAATTTCTCCTCAGAAACTATTGAAAATTGAGCAAATTTGCCTTCAGAGACTGTTGAAATTTTTTCAAAGTATTCCTTAGAAAATGCTGATAATTTTTTCAAATTTGTCCTGAGAAACGTTTGAGAATTTTGGAAATTTGTCAAGACGAAATTCTACAAAGTTTAAAAACGCCGGAACTGACCACATAGAATTCAATTCAATTCAATTCAACTCAGTACCCTACTATCAGTAAATAAATACCATGATGTGGTAGGGGGTAGAAGCATTATTTTTGGATTGTAAGAACTTTCATACGTCTAGTGTTCGTGACTTTTTTAAATAATTTATTCTTCTCTGACATTGTAAAGTTTTCCAGGTCTTTTTCAAGCTTTTTCGCGAAACTGCACTTAAGAAACAGTCTTACCGTCTTCCCGTGCAAACAAAGGCATGGCACTATAGGAAAAGGGAGAACAACATGCCACTATATACCCAGGGAATAGTAGCATGCCGTAATATGTAGGGGTAAAATTTCCGGAAATTCCTCTTTTCACCCATGATGCAACTTGTTACCTCAATCCCACAATTCATGTGTTATTCAGCCTATTGTTTTTAATATACCAGTTGGTCAAATAACGCCCCTACAGGTACAGTGTCAAACAGTTACCATTCGGAGCACTACCATGTTGAGCCATGCACATGTTGTACCATGCTGTCGTCATTCGGCGACAGACGAGGCAACAGGCCTTACTGATGAGGAAAGTGAATAGGACAAGGTTTCGGACTACCGTATTCCCGCGCAAACAACGGCATGGCACTATAGCCCGGGGATAACAAAAAATCCCTTTTCACATTTTGTTCCATGCCACTATATACCGGGGGTATGCCATTATAAACTGAGGTATGCCAGTTCATAGGAAAAAAGCGTTTTCCAGTTCAACGCGTTGTTTTCGCCAAAGTTGCTGTACAGACCGGCTAATTCCTAAATTGGTGACTGTTCCTCGAATATTTCCATTGTTTTCAACTAATTTCTGTAATGCCCTCAGCTTTTCTTCAACTGTATATGACTTACGGCTCAGCATGGTAGTGCTCCGAATTATAACTGTTTGATACTGTACTGTTACTGGGGCGTTATTTGACCAACTGGTACATTCAAAATAATAGGCTGAATAACGCATGGATTGTGGGATTTAGGTAACAAGTTGCGTCATGGGTAAAAAGGGAATTCCCAGAAATGTTACCCCTACATATAACGGCATTGCCCTTATTCCCGGTTATAGTGGCATGCTGTTCTCCTTCTACCTATAGTGCTATGCCGTTGTTTGCGCGGGAATACGGTAAGAGCCAGGCACCAGCACCGAAAACGCTTAAGAGCATTGTATGAAATGCAATGTATTGTAATGTCAATTTTTAATAATTAAATGGGGGAAAAGTAAATTATGTTCTTTTTTCCTATGAACTGGCATACTTCAGTTTATAATGACATACCCCCGGTATATAGTGGCATGGAACAAAATGTGCAAAGAGATTTTTTGTTATCCCCGGGCTATGGTGCCATGCCGTTGTTTGCGCGGAAACAGGCAAAAAAGCCTGAAAAAAGACCTGGTTGGTTGGTTGTGGATTTTTAACATTGGCCTATTTCTGCACACGAGGGCTAAACACCAACGCCAAGGGATGTGTCAGCATCACAGCTACCTGGGAATTTTGCCTACGAGGAGGGACTTCCAACCCCCACAAAAGGGATCTTTAACGTGCAGAGTTCAAACGGGATCGGCACGGGTCCTCGGTTTAAACTCTCATCCGAAAGAGCCGCCACTTAGAGAATTTTGCACATCCTCAAAATTCTCACCAGCCTCGACCAGGGAGCAAATCCCGCTAGTTAGGATCGAGAGGCAAGCGCGCAACCTCTCGACCATCGAAAAAAGACCTGGAAAACCATGTAAAGTCAGGGATATATCAGCTCGTATCGTTATCAATTCTTATCTTGCGCTTCATTGCAGCCATTTTGTTTCCGTGCCCATCTTGGCTTAAGTTGAGAAATTATTCGTCGTACAGTTTTAAGTGCACGATATTTAAATCGTTTAAGTAATTTTCATCAAATTTCCATCAACGTCTATGTTTAATGTGTAATTTAAAAATTGAGAATACCGTGTGTATTTGCGTACTTTGACCACTAGCGCCAACCAGCGGGCAAATGTTGGTAATGCATTTAAATTACCGATGGTTTGCCCGCTGGTTGGCGCTAGTGGTCAAAGTACGCAAATACGCACGGTATGCAGATACGCACGGGCAACTTGAGTTGTCCTCATGTTTTATGATGACACCATAAGATGTGTATTTCTTACTAAAATAATACCTTATCTTGCAAGACGTGACATCATCTTAAAAGCAGGATACACTGCAGATTGAAGATTTTTGAGATGTGTCACTTCTTAAAACGAAGGTGCAAGCTAGTACGTTTTATTTAAAAAACATGTCACATTTCATACATTCGAGATGTAACATTAAAAAATCTGATTAACAATTATATAATTTAAAAAAAACTATGTCACAATTTTTCTGTTATAAACCCGTAACACTATAGACGTACAACTTGTTGCAATTTTTTTTTTTGAACAAGATTGATTATCATTTTATTTCCTTTCAAATTATCAGCTAATTTACTTAAGTTTTTAATAGATTAATTAACGTACAATTCGTGTTTCCTCGATAGAATCTGTTCAGGCTACACTGTATAAGAATAAAATGAGTGAACTATGCACATGTATAGTCAAGTTTAAATGTTTTTACAGCATCATATTTGTTGGGTTGAATAAACCGATCACTCGATAAATACTATCAAAATTAATGATTTCCAAAATCAGTAAACACGTATATAAAAAGTAGGAAATCTGATTTATCAAATCCATTTATTCATATTTTTTTATTATTTATTTTTTAGAGTGCATACATGTATCCATCAGAAAAAAGGAACCAGGTAATCATGGCCAAAACTTCATCAAATATTGTCCAACATTTAATTCAAACGTTTAAGAATGCATCATCCAAGTTCAAAAAATGTGTTTCAGATTCAGAAAAAACAAGAACACTGTGCACCCCCAATCCCTGCAAAAATAACGGAAGTTGTTACGTAAACGAGTCTGGAGGCGAAGATTATTACTGCAAATGTCCATTTCCGATGAGTGGACAACAGTGCACAGGTTGGTTCTCAACTGGGGTCAATTCAGTTGAATGCCTTTTCAAACAAGACTAAAATTGGTCTCTAAATTAATTATGACTTATTTAGTCGTATCCTATCGTAGCATTAGTAGCAGTATCAGAATAAAGTATAAGTCGAGTCTAATTTTTAAATCATGACTAAATAAATAAATAAAATTACTAAATACCCTCGAAGCGAGGTTAATTTTTTTGATTTTCGACGATTTCGCGAATTTTCGGCTGTTTTTTCTAAATTATCGACCAAAAATTCAAAAACTGAAAACATTTCTATATTCTGAGAACTCGTAGTTTACAATTCAGGGTTGCTACCGAAATTAGACTTCCAATTTCCCTGACTTTCCCTGAGCGAAATTTACAATTTCCCTGACCAAAATTTACCATTTTCCTGACAAGAATGTACAATTTTCATGGATAAATATTTCGATTTATTCTACATGTTTAACATTTTGTTATTACCACCTTGTATGTGCACTTGGGAAAACGTGGACCATTTTAAAAATTTGTTCTCGGGCAAATGTAGAAAAATTTTCAAATTTGTTCACTCGGGAAAACGTGGAAAATTTTGCAAATTTGAACTCGGGAAAGCGTGGAAAATTTTGCAAATTTGAACTCGGAAAGAAGTGGAAAATATTGCAAATTTGAACTCGGGAAAACGTGGAAAATTTGAACTCGGGAAATCGTGGAAAATTTGGCAAATTTGAACTAGGGAAAACGTGGAAAATTTGTCCTCTGAAACTACGCCTCTTTGTGCCCTATTCCCGGCCGCATATTCCCAGATCCTATAGAGAGCCTCTCTAAGATCCTACATTAAAAAAGAGTAAAGGGCGCAGCTAGCCAATAGCAAGCTGCATGCAGGGCGTGACCGTGGCGTGGGCGTGGCTTATGACGTCTTGAGATGCGCGTGAAACACAAAATTTTGTTTGAAAATGTCAGCAAATGGCGGCCATCTTTCAACGTGCTTTTGAGGCGCACATGGCATTG
>JAQGBX010007621.1:0-11250 GCA_034698745.1 Megaphyllum sjaelandicum | reverse complement strand
AATTGGAACGAATACCCAGGTGTTGGCAATGGTAGACTCTGGGTGACTTGCAGTGATGCCCCATCTTCTTCTGTTCACAACTTCTGTTCTGTTGAGGGGATTTGCGTTCTGTTTCGTGTGTGGGTGTTCATTTTCAGTGCTCTACACTTTTCCAATTGACACCAGTGGTGTCCGATGCATTATTTCTGATTTTGGTTGCATCGTGACCTTGAAGCGGTGTTCAAGGTCATCAAACTGTCATGACAGAAGATCCCCCTTTGGTGTAGTGACACTACATTTTGTTTCAGGAGTCTACTTATGATGGATCCGAGGTTATTCCATCTGTTGCATCTTCAAAGGGACACCCTGTATATAGATTTGGATATTCTTTTATTTCTCATCGGTATACTGAAATATCACTCTCACTGAAGAAGATTCTTTTAATCTTACGTTTAGCTACATTCACACAAGAGAAAACAAAAAAACTTTTGTTGCAGTCAGTTGGTTACCTGAATTGTTTAAGAAAATTGTTACCTACATGTACATCGTTTTCATGTGTTTATATTTCCATAAACAACTGTCAACCGATTATCTACAGAAAGTTCCTCTGTTTCCTCCAGTCGGCCTGCCTCCAGTGTGAAGTCAGATGGATGAAACAAAGAAGTACTTTTTGTTGCCGCCAGTTGTTTGCACAAATGTGTACGTACATTGTTTTGATATATATTTGTTTCCAGAAAAGAAAAACGGCAACCAATTAGCCAAAGAACGTTTCTCTGCTTCCTGCAATTTGAACGCAGGTGGATGAAACACAAGAACTTTGTGTTCCAGATGTAATCAATTTATGAAAAATTACACGGGGAATTATTTGTGTAATTAACTGGAAGCAATTAGCAAAGCATGCTCCTCTGTTGTATCCAGTGAGGAAACAGCTTAAGATTTATCAGTACAACAACTGCACCAGATTTTCTTTCCAGATCTTCGATTATTGATCCAAAAATAAATTCATCCCTGTGCGTGCCTTCTCAGCGTGCAAAACATGAGCTTTCACTGGTTTCTAACATTTTGTAGAACATACATGTGTGTTTTATTCATAGCCCACAAGATTGTCTTTATCCATTCTGAAAAGAAATGGATTTCAAAAGCATTTGAAAATGTTTTTGAAATGGTCAATCGCATTTTACAATGCATTTTGAACTTCATACTTATTGCAAAGTGCATTTCAGTATTGCATAATTTATTTCCAAATGCATTTCACAACGTTGTCTCGATCTACAGGTAAATGCATTTCACACTAAAAGTTGTCTCAATCTAAATGCAGTACTCAATAAAAAGTTGTCTCAATCTAAATGCATTACACAATAAAAAGTTGTCTCAATCTAAATGCATTGCACAATAAAAAGTTGTCTCAATCTAAATACATTTTCAAATTAATTTCACAATAAAAAGTTCTCTACAAATGGTAAACATATTTCACATTTTCAACTGCAGAATATGTTTAACATCATTGTAGGCCTACTGTGTTGAGTAATGCATTAGGAAAACACATGCTAAAAAAATGTGTCAATTTTTTTTTTCAAATGTTCAACGCTTATTATTTGTATACTTTTAACGAATTTCCCTTATAACAAGCAGTCTGCGATAGTTCAATCTTTTGAAATACGACGCATTTAACATTTCCAAACGCAATTGGATGCCGTAAAAATATCGAGAACATGTCTATTCCACAACATACTTTCCTCGAAACTAGCTTTTGAGGTACTTTCAATCGATGTGGGGTTGGAGTTAATGCAGAGGAAGGGAGGTGATTTCAGTTCTGATGACGGATTGATGAAGAGGCGTTGAAGGCTAAGGAGATTGCGACTAATCACTCAACGTCGGAATGACGTCATTTATGGGCGACCCTAGCTGCAGCACCCATCAGTCGAAAATCTCTAGACAAAGAGAAATTTAGGCACGAAACCGGTGGCGCCCCCAGTGGAGTTCCGCCCATAAAACAAACAAAACAAGGAAACGAGAAATAGAACCTGGGCAGATTTGTAAATATATGAAGGGGATAAAAGTGCGCGTGCCATTGACAATGAATTGCTGCCAAACCTCCATGAAAAGAGGTGGTTTATCGATCTCGATTCGTCGCCCCCTGGCGGATGAGTATCGTGAAGTGGGCATTGACTGATAGCAGAATAAGAAAGCTAATACAATAGCCACTCTTATTTTTAAAATGGCCTTCGAAAGTCACGCGTATAGAAGACATCGATTCAACTAGCTCAAAATACGAGCAAAAGTGATGAGCAAATCTGACGAATATCCCCCTACTCGTGTTTCATTCTTAATATATGCGAAATATGAAAATAACAAAAGTTATGTCGAAATAGCGAATTATTTGCATTTGGTATTTTCAGATTTAAGTTCAGTAAATGCTGTTAATTTCATAAAAAATAGACAATAACCATAGGTGCAAACTGTAATGGGTCGTCATTTATGGACGACCCTGCAGCACCGTTCAGTCGAGAATCTCAAGACAAAGCGAAATTAGAGTTCCGTCCAAAAATGTATTTAAACAAATAACAATACATGTACTGGTAATGTGGAAAGTGGTTGTTAATTAAATTAATGTTAATTGGACTTGTAGCACATTCTAGTGCATGTCATTTGGAAATATTCCATTCATATACCGTATGATCGAGTGGAACAATATTTATTGGATAGTTTATAGTAAAAGGTTTTGGAAAGTCGAAAAGTTAACACTGTGCATGCACACTAATAATTTTTCAAGAATACCGCGCGTAACTAAATCGATTTGCATGTGCATAAATCAAATGTGATATATCGTAAATACAGTGAAAACCGCCGAATCCGATGAGCCACTATTTATCAATCAAAACCTTCAGAACGGATTTCTTCCTATACTGCCCTATGTCAAAAAAGTTGCTTAATTGGATCATCTCATCGCTTAATTCGATCAAATTGTTCCATGTCTACATAACGCAAACGTGCATCTATAAGCATCTAATGCATCTGCCCCTGTACTCACATGGATTTAGGAAATGAAATTTCAGCCGTTGCATGCAGCAAGCAGGCATCATCAAACAATATTTACAATTTTTTTTAAAAAACAAATATCATTTTTAACAAATATAAATACATACTGTATGATTAAATATATGCATTAAAAAAAACAGAGCAAATTATTTAGATAAGGTCAATGTTACTTTTTTTTTTGTTCAGTTCCTATAGTGTTCCCCAAGATCATTTTTGAACTCAACAGTAACCGCATATGGAAAAAACCTACCGAGACAATCAACAAAACGAAACTATCTCGCCGATGTTGCTTACTGGGCGATTTGACTTATCACATTTGCGAGCATCTCGATCAGAATCTGCGGAATTTGGTTGCAAGGCTGCTCCAAATCAAAAGCTCCCCAATTAGTGGTCAGCGGCCCAATGGCACGACACGGTCGCCACCTCTTCCTTTTAATCTCGGCCTCGTGTTAATGAATCGTGTCAATCGAGTCATGGAATGATTAATGGCATGGCGCCGTTGGGGGAAAAACTTCATTAAAAAGAAGAAATTAATAGAAGAAATATATAGATATGGCCGCGAGAAAGCGTAATTGCGCAGAATGGCAAATAAAAAAGCGGATAAAACCACTTATTAATCGTGAAGCCCGGCTCTCGGAGCTTGCGACAGCAACTCCAAATTTTATGTCCGAATACATAAAAGCGAAACAATGAGAAATGAGGACAGCTGTAGCACGGATGAATCAATAACGATGCGAAAGCCAACCAACCATTCAGAACTGGCAACCATGTTCTTCCCCGTTATGTATTGCTCCAGTATAATTGCGCGCCGATGGACGGGGAACACTGGAGGAAACAGGGGAACTTTTTGTTGCTAATTCTTGCCAGTTATTTAAATATATTGTTTACATACGTTTAGGTTTCCAGAAACAACTAACAACCAAATAGCAACAGATGGTGTCTCTAGATTTCCTTCAATGTGGACGATGGTGTCGAGGAAACGTAGAGGAACTTTCTGTTGCTGATTGGTCGCCCGTTGTTTCTGGGAACAAACATTGTAGGTAACAATTGATGTAAACATTATGTAATACAGTCCATGTAAATAGTATGTAAGGCAATTCATGAAACATCTAATGCAATATATGAATCATTATGTAATGCAATTCATAAACATCATGTAATACAATTAGTGTAAACACTGTGTAATACAATTTATGTAAACATTATGCACTACAATCCATGTAAACATTATGCAATACAATTCATGTAAACATTATGTACTGCAATTCTTGTAAACATTGTGTGATACCATTCAAATGCATGTAAACATTTTGTGATACCATTCAAATTAATGTAATCAATATGCAATACAATTCATGTAAACATTATGTAACACAATTCATGTAAACATGTGAACAAAGATGAATGAAGCATAGAGGGGCTTTCTGTTGCTGGTTGCAGTATTTCTGTAAACATACTTATTTAAGCAATGTAGGTAACAATATTCATATTCAGTACATGTATTATATATATATATATATATAAAAATATTTTTGGAAAACATGTCAGGTAAAACACTGGCCGAAATTAGCAATAAACAGATTCTCTAATTCTTCCTCCAGCGTGTCCGCATATAGCTTTAAAACAGGGCTAAGCTGAAATGGACGGACCATTTTGGACGACCCTCGCGACTTTTGAATAAATGCAAGAGATTTTATGCCATGGTCAATACGCCATCGCCTCTGGCAGTATGGGTGATGATCAGCTCAATCTTCCACATTCCAGGTTAATTCATCATTCGGAAACCACCGTAAAAGTCCAGAATTTGGCAGATTATTAAGGGTATGATAGGGAGACTTCGCGACTGCCAAAGTGCCATTCTGTCGAAACTGAGGTACATTGTCTGAATATCCCTAATGTTTCCGTGATGCTACACGGGAAATGCAGAATGAGAGGAGAATATACAAGAATACAGAATAAATAGAATGAAAAAAAAAGAGCAGCAGGAGGTTATCCAATCCAATAAATTTACCGTTATACAGTAGATGGTTTAACCAGCCATATTAAGTCAAGTTGGACATTCATATGACAAGTTGTAAATTAGACATCAGCCTATGGTAAGTTATTGATTAACATTTGTCTGATTCAAGGCAAGGGGCAAAAGAGGCTGGCCTTAGCTCGAAAATTTGCCCTCCAAAACCCCAGTTTTGATAACATCACGCGTATTTTCCTTAACGAGCGACTGATGTGGTCATTAATTAAAAATAATCATGTTGTTAATTGCCAACTAAGATAATTATAATGCAATCGGACATTAGTAACCAATCCCTGCATTAGATGCGTAGTATTCTCCTATACATTAAACGTGATTTGAATGGTAACATGGCTGTTTGGATGTTGACCATGCAGCTGTCCACGCGTTGTTAATTTTCTTTTCTCCATCCATAAATACCAGGAACAGCTATAATAAAAATTGCGAAGACCCTTCCAATGTTAACTAGCACATCCCCTATTTAATGGTAACCATGCCTGTTTGCATTTTGTCAGGGAAAGGGGAAATCAAGCGTACGGAACGAGATATGTCAGTAGCGTGACAAGTAATGCGTGCATCGCTGTTCATAATACCATGTTGTTTGCGTTAGTTAACTTATGCGTGTCAGGATGATAATATGCAAACCGTTGCGGGATATTAGTTTAAACTATCCCTAATGCACCGTGGCATGACCAGTTTTGGTAAAAAAACCATCAACCAGTCATTTCCAAACATGATTAACGATGCACGAATTATCAACCGTCAGTGAGGATCGAAGAAAACTAAGACAAACCATACATGTATGCAAGGATAGGGCTGACAAGTGGAAAGAAAAAATAAATTCAACATTAACATTAAAATTATCAGCGCAAAAAAGTCCAAAAACAAAAGAAAATCAACGTTAACAGTAAAATCATCAGCGCAACATTGAAGTCAAAAAACAAAAAAAAAATCAACATTAACAGTAAAACCATGAGTGCAAACAAAATAAAATCAACATTAACAGTAAAATCATAAGTGTTAAAAAGTCCAAAAACAAACTAATATCAATATTATACAGTAAAATCATCAGTGAAAAAATGTCTAAAATCAAAATAAAATCAACATTAACAGTGAAATCATGGGTGCATGCAAAAAAGATCAACAACAAAATAAAATCAACATTAACAGTAAAATCATTAGTGTTAAAAAAAGTCCCAAAACAAAATAACATCAACATTAAAATCATGGGTGCATGCAGAAAAGATCAAAAACCAAATGAAATCAACATCTAGAACTAGGGACCGAAATTTGATAAAATTTTGATTAAGAATCGAGTAAAAAAGGTGTAAAAGTAACATTTAAATTCAAAAATATCCGCGAAATAAAACAAAAATAACGTTACTACTTCTCACCAAAGTTACACAGGGTATAAATATGGAAATGCATGGATTGAATACCAGGACTTTTTTGACTTTTGTCTTCTTTCCGAGCCCACACTGCATAAATATAAACGGAAATACAGCGTGTACATTTAAGTACATTTCGTCAATTGTTATCCAAATTTTTAGATGATTTTGTCGTGCTAATTTATTGCTAATCATCTACAAGTTTATTAATTTCATATTAAGAATGACGTCGAACATTTTTCATATTTGGTATTTTCATTTCGGACATGTGAATCTCGTTTGGAATTTCCGGGCATGCCTCAAATTGCCTGAAATTTCACAATTAATTGCCTGATCTATGCCAGCCTTTACATATTTTTATCACCGTGATGTAGCCGTCAAAACTATGCTATTACAGTTTATTAACCACTTAATTATTTAATACGCAACACAGTTCTAAATATGGGTTTTCGTAATAATAGCCAGTATAGTTCACACATTGAAAGCATCGATATTCAGCTAAAACTGAATATATGAATAATTAATAGGAGATTATAAGTTAATCGTGCGTGTCACAAACGAAATGAACACTTTATATCCCGACGCATTTGGCACATGCCAAATAAATACATTTGAATTCTTGTTAAAAGTGCCATTATATATGCATTAAACACATTCACATTGGTGATGTGTAAGTATAAATGTCTATATTAATTATACTGAAAAAGATTACTTGGAAAAGATGTATCGAGACCGGAATTGACATGTTGATTTAGTATTGCGCATTCCGCAGAGTTGTTTAGCTCACAAATACGAGCCTATTTCTAAATTATCATATGCAAATGAATGATGAAAATGATTACTAAAACGTGTTGTATATCATGATCCAGCTTTATCGTTTTATAAAAAAACATTTTCCCGACTTGTCTTAAAACGAAGTAATTGCTAGATGTTGACATGTTTTCATGAAATGCACATAATAATGCAAGTAACAATCAAACTCCCCTTGACGCCGTCCATAAACACTTCATTGCATCTTGTTTTTAATGATTGATTTAAGCAGTTGTAAACATTTGTCAGCTTGCAAGCGTCCACACTGGAAGAAAACGAGTAACTACTTGTTGCTAATTGATGCCACTTGTCTCTGGAAACAAAACTTATGTACAAGTTTATGATTTTAGGAATTTAAACTCCCAGAGAAAGTTTCAAAAATCAGCAACAAGTGGGGACGTAGCTTGAAGGCAGTCACACACGAAGCAAATTACAAGTATGTACGAAAATAACTGGCAAGCGATTGTTCTCAACTGAAAATAAATTCCTGTTGAGGAATGTGCAGTGTATTTCAAATATATCCCTGGAGTTTATCTCGCGTATCCCTATTGCGTATACCGATAGGCAGCACTGTTTAAAAGGGAAATAGGTGTCCCCTCATCGAAAAAAAGCTTCAGAAATATATTTTTAGAAATATATTATTGTAATATAACTTTTTTTAAATACATTTTAAAAGTTATCCAAAATATGTATACAGTAGATTGGAACAATCCAAGTTATTTCAAAATATATTTAAAAATGTATGCAAAAGATGTTTTCAAATGCATTTTCAATACCATATAAAAGATATTTTCATTAAAATATAATTTACAAAACATATAAAGAAATGTAAATTTAATGCATTTAAAAAAATTATATTATTGTAAATACATTGTAAATCTATTTTGCCTTATTATTTCCAGAAATAAGTCTCCCAGAATAGGATAACTTTCTATTCTGGAAATATCTCTTTTCTGATTGGCTAGGCATCATAAAGATGCTTTTATGCTGGACTGTAAAACCAATGATACCAGCTCGTTTCCAGAAATAAGGTTTTCAGAATAGGATAATTTTCCCATGGTACCTGGAAATTTCCCCATTTCAAGCAAAACATTAATTCTGGAAACAAATTTTCGGATATCTGTTGCCTCGTAGGCCTATGTGACGGCATTTACAATGCAGTATCGTAAAGGCTGTTAAACAAGAGGCAAGTTAGTCCAAAAAAAAATGTCAATGTTCGACTGGTCGGAAAAAAAAATCAGAAACAATTTTCAGAGGCTTAAATTGGCGAAACCTAAATGCTAAAACTAAACATGCGTCAAATAGAAATAGTCCAACATCATTTTCAATGCACAAACTATATAATCTTCAAACACATGCTTTTGCATATTTCTGACAAGCACTCTGCAACATCGCTTACAAGCCTTCATTTCTTTCTTTCTTTATTCTGAAAAATATGACGAATCGAAAATGTCCCATGACGTTAAGTGCTTGCCATAGATATTGCGGAGTTCATGAACGACCATATTCATCAATTCAAATCTTTTTTTTTTCGCAACACGTTTTTTGTGCATCGAAACATATTTCAAGCCCATGCGACCTACATCTTGTTCGAGAAGAAATAATGTAGTCAAAGCAATTCAAAAAAAGAAAGACACTGTTTTAGTTTTTGCTGGCATAAGCCCGCATATGCCGCCATGGAAGTTTGATTGGAAAAGAAGATGAGCAAACTCCGGGGCTTATTTATCAGAGAAGAGCATGCGGCGCCATTAATTTAAATCTAATCCTCATCTTCGGTTTTTCTGACATGTTCGAATCTTCACGGCACCTAATATAGCTTAAAGTACGGCGCACATTTGAATTATCCTCTTTTTTTTACTTCTAAGCATCGAATCATTCGGAAAGAATGTTTTCTGAGCGGCTTATCGATCGCATTATGCGAAATT
This sequence comes from Megaphyllum sjaelandicum, assembly GCA_034698745.1. Taxonomy (NCBI): domain Eukaryota; kingdom Metazoa; phylum Arthropoda; class Diplopoda; order Julida; family Julidae; genus Megaphyllum; species Megaphyllum sjaelandicum. The sequence continues at coordinate 2,098 of JAQGBX010007621.1, read as the reverse complement.
AGCTCTCGCGATGGCACATGTTGAAGCATTCAACTAAATTTGTCTTTTTTGTATGCGCCCGCGTGCTTCTACTGTATGTGCACAAGAGATAGAAGAGAAAAAAAAACCAGGGCTTTTGGGAAGGATAGAAATCCTTGCTCGACTGTAATCCGACTGAAGTTTGACAAGCGAAAATGGCCCCCACGCGTACCCCCAACTTATCAACCCATGGAAACGCGTGAGACACGTTAAAAGCTTCAGAAAAGCAATCACATTTGACAGGAAAAATGGTTGAGAGAAGCCACTTGACTAATTGCTCCGCGTACTCGCGACCATAACTGCCCAACGAGCATCCAGCATTGACAAGGAAATTCTTGTCAATTTACCATTATCAAAAGCAGTCATTATTTGGAAAAAAAAATAAATTGCATATTCTTGATGCACAGTAAATGCCGCTTAATTCGATCAGTCATTTTATTCGATCACAACATTCAGGGCCAGTTGCACCAACAGAGGTTAAATTGAAAGGTTTGCCAACTTCGGCTAAGGATTAACCTCCGAGCTAACCTGCAGGTTACATTGCACCAACTAACCCTTGGTGATATGTCCAAAGGGTTAAAAAACCCTCGTTTAAGCTGCAAAATCTTAAAGTAGGTCGTGTCCCCATTTCTTTTTTTTTGTTTGCCTAACCTGAGGTTAACTCTGCCTACTGGCTGGGTTAAACTTTGGGTATCATTGGCAGGTTAACCCCTGGATAAGGGTAACCCGCCATTTAACCCTTGGTTAACCCGCCTTTCCGTTGCACCAACTGGGTTAAAGAAAAAACTTAACCCAACCAGTAGGCAGGGTTAACCTCAGATTAGGCAAAAAAATGGCGGACACGATCTTCTAAAGATTTTGACGATTTTTTGGAATTTTTTTTTGCTAAAATGTTGATTTTCGGAAAAATGACGATTTTTGCGAAAATGTTGACTTTTTCAAAATTGACGATTTTTGGGAAAATTAAAATTTTGTGAAAAAAATGGCGATTTTTGCGATTTTCGAAAAATAACGATATTTTGTAAAATGTTGATTTGCGAAAAAAAAAAACGATTTTTGCCAAAATGTTGATTTTTTCAAAAATGACAATTTTTTGGGAAAATGACGATTTTGTGGAAAAATGGTAATTTTTGAGAAAATAACGATTTTTTGCTAGAATGTCGATTTTTCCGACAAAGACAATTGTTCTCATGCAAAATTAAGCTATAGGAAATGGTGCATGTACGTTTTTGGTCACACGGACAGGGAAAACAAAGATCTGAAATCTGGCAGCACCTGAATTTTGCAGGTTAAACGTATGTTTGTTAGCCCTTAATACATTTCACCAAGGGTTAGTTTGTGCAATGCAGATGTGTAACCTGCAGGTTAACCCGGGGGTTAATCCTTACCCCAATGTTTACTAACCTTCAAATTTTACCTCTGTTGGTGCAACCGGCCCTTAAGGGTGAAATCAAACTTACGTTTGGAACAGCGTTCTGAAGTTGCGCAGTTTTCATGATAATATCCAAAGATGGCAATTTCGTTAAGCATTTCACCATTGCCTCAAGACAGTCTGTTGGGCATTTTAAGGCCTTGGCCAACTCTTTGCTACTATTTAAAACCCTGTTTTGGTCAAACGGTGTGGCCCACTCCGAGAGGACACTCCCACTCTGGGTTATGGCTGCGTGGATTAGCCCTGCATGATTCGGATATAAATTTAAAAAAAAGTAAACAATTCTGCTAAAACTTTTTTATAACAAATGATTTTTAGCGTTTATTGTGTTAAGTAGAATTCTCGAAATACTGTTCATTTACAAAATCACGGGAAAAGTTAAGTATGAGTACAGAAAACATGGAAATGCAGTAAAACCTGGTGACCACCTGTAAATGACCACTTTTTTAGTTTATTGTTTTTTTTAGTGTACATTTCCTTTATAAAAATTTTCTGTATAGTGACCAGTGACCACCTGTCCATTGTTTACAGTGACCAGTGCGTGTTGGGTTGTTTTTAATTTTTACATTAATGCCAATGTACCTTAAAAAGTGACCAGATAACGGATGAGTCACGTTACATCTTGCTTTAACCCTTGGACATGATGAT
>JAQGBX010007620.1:0-11251 GCA_034698745.1 Megaphyllum sjaelandicum | reverse complement strand
GGCAAATTAGAAGTTTCTAGTTTCCCTGGGCCAGTCCAACTGTAGCCCCAGCAAGGAAAGAACCAAACACAGACTTTCCCTCCTGACTTAGTGATGCCCTCCCGTCGACAGAGGACTGAAATCTCCCGTGCAAACGGTCCCACCCCATTATTGGTCAGGGAAATTTTTTTTTTGGAAACCTGGAAAAGTCAGGAAAGTTTAAACTGAAATTTCTATGGAAACCCTGGATGGATTATGTAATAACAACCAAATTTTTTTAAAAAAAAGATAAAGTAATTTTAAATTAATAAAAACAAATATTTCATTCAAAAAAGTCCATACTGGTAGAATTTGCTAATTTCTGGCCAATGAACACATTTGTATGTCTCGGTGATTTAGCGCCGAGACGTACAACCGAATGCCCTCTTCCCTTGAAAGAGAAAAAACCTGATCGCCGATCAGCTTCGGCAGCTGCTACCTCCGCAGCCGGAGGGCTGGTTCCCTCGGCCACGGAAATTCGGGCTCTCCAATTGAAAGGGAAAAAACCTTATCGCCTATCAGCTAAGGCAGCCGCTGCCTCCGCGACCGGAGAGCTTGCTCCCTCGGCCACGGAAATTCGTGCTCTCAAATTAAAAAGAAAAAAACCTGATCACCGATCAGCTTCAGCAGCCGCTGCCTCCGCGACCAAAGAGCTGGGTCCCTCGGCCGCGGAAATTCGGGCTCTCAAATTGAAAAGGAAAAAAACCTGATTGCTGATCAGCTTCGGCAGCCGCTGCCTCCATGACCGGAGGGCTGGTTCCCTCGGCCGGGGAAAAACGGGCTCTCAAATTAAAAAGGAAAAAACCGGATTGCCGATCAGCTTCGGCAGCCACTGCCTGCGCCGCCGGAGGGCTGGTTCCTTCGGCCGGCGATGAGCTGGCTCTCTCAGCCGCCGATTGGCTTGCTCTCTCGGCAAGAAATCAACCAACTTCATCAAGTCAGACTGTCACGCAGATATTGGTCCTCAAAAGGTGGGTTCCCTTAGCTAATGACAAACCAGCTTTAGCAGCGCCTGGCTCCGCCACTCGAGGGCAGGATCCCTCGGGCAACAACCAGCTTTGGCAGCAGCTTTACTTGGCCAGGAACCAACCAAAATTACAGAAAATTACACACCGACAAAGACACCTATGGAAACGGGCTTTCTATCAAAAAAAAACGAGGAAAGCAAGAAGTTGGTGGACAACAATAAATACAGAAGAGCGATCGGCTCTCTGTTAACCTTGGGACAGTCACACGTCCGGACATCGCAGCATCAGTAGGCTTCCTGGCAAAAAGAGTGGAAGACCCTACCGAGGCAGACTAGAGTTCTGTAAAAAGGATAATTAAATACTTAGGTTAGACATACGTTTAACTTTCAAAACCGGAAAAGACTGTCTATTAAGTTGTTACGTCGATGCAGACTATGCAGGTGACGTCAAGGACCGAAAGCCGATGGGCGGATACCTCATAAAGATTGGGCGAAAGTACAGTGAGCTGGCCGAGTCAAAAACAAACGTCGGTGGCAATGTCCACCACAGAGGCAGAGTATTAGCCGCAGTACAAGCTACAAAAGAAATTCTATGGATGAGGCAGCTGTTAAAAGACATGGGACTTGAGCAGAGCGGTTGTACGGAGGAGGTATTCGAAGATAATCAGGGTTATATAAAATCAATCGAATTGAATAGGGGCAAGAACCAAGCATATTGCCGTATGCTATCATCATATCAGGGACTTGAAAAAGAAGGAAATCATTAGGATGGTATACTGCCCCAGCGAAGAAATGACGGCAGACATCCTCACCAAGCCACTACCGAGAGTAGCCTTCGAGAGATGTGTAAAAGCCATGGAGATGAAGAAACGAAAGGACTGAAACAAGACTAAAGCTTGAGGCATCAGGAGCAAGAAGGGGTGTTGGAAGTGCGCTCCTGATACAGAAACACCACACGCATGTGTGAATTTAGCAGCACGGAGGGCGGAAGTGGCGGAAGTCGAAAACTGCCATCTGGTAGCACTGCCACCTAACCACCCTCACAACAACTTGAAGTGCTTGTACACATTAGATGCGACTGGCGACAAGGGGGATGAAGGTATTAGAGATACGAGTGAGCATGATGTTTATATAGTAAAGAAGCTACCACTCGTAGCTTTTGCATGATATTAAATAGAGGCAAAAGCTACGAGTAAGCATGATGTTTGTAAATGTCAGAAAACTACAGTAGAACATACAGTAGAACATCCAAAGTTGACCACATCCATATGTTACCATTTTGTTCCCACCCTTGGGTGGTCAACTTACTGAGGTTATACTGTAGTACGAATCAATGCCACGTAACTGCCCCGATGTCAAGATCTACACTGTCGAAAATTTGTCTTAATTTAAGCTTTTTTCGTGTTTTAAGCCTTGTTTGCCCCGGCGCACAGTGAGGCAACATGCATGAAAAGTTGGCAAAAAGTCATTTTGCGAGGATTGCGCATTGGAGATACTCTGTAATGGTGCCCACAACACGTCCGGACACGTTCCGAGCACGCTCTTTAGACGGGCATAAAAGGTGGCATCTCCTTAACGCAAACGGATAATGAACCGCAAGAAATACGGTTAGAAATCAGTAGAAAAGACGCTCAAGATATGAGACGCTTCTACCGGTCGAAAGGTTTTCGCTAGGCCGCAAGATATGCGGCTGGGTCCCGTGTTATGGGACTTCGGCAGGCCTCAAGAAGTGCGGGTGAAGACCGTAGAGGTGCAGCGCAAGGCGCGGCAGACTCCTAAGTGTTGCGGGAAGTCCGCAACTACTGCTTCAAGGGGAGCTTTTCCCTGTAGAGTAATCTCAAGGTGCTAGGCCAACAAAATTACGAAACAGCACGAGACGTGGCTTCCGATCGCGTGAATATCTTGAACACGAAATCGTAGAGTTAAAGTCGCAATATGAACTCGAAGAATGATACACAGAATACTATATCCCACTTTATAATGTTTCAAACGGATAATTTTGTAAAACTTTTTAAAGAAAGCGTCCAATGAAAGTTGGGCTAGAAAGCTTCTCCAAAAGTGATTAAGGGAGAAATGCAAAATTAAACTAACCAATAGTTTTGTTTAATAAATAGCTTTTTATTTTTATTATTTCCAGGTGGATCGAATCTTGCTCTATCCCAAAAACCCACTCTGTTTTGTGAGAGCCTAAAACAGAGGGATTAACGAAATGATTAGCGGAAGTCGAGCACCCCTTCTCAAGGTGTGTCTAGTTTTCCCACAGTTGTATCCGAAATGGGGTAGCAAGGTTATTTGAACCCGAATAAATTTTATCAATGTAAATTAAATGCACGATCGAGAACGGGACAATGTCCCATCAACCCCCAGATTTTAAACGGAGAGAACACGTTAAAAATCTCTAAAGGAGAGAGAGAAAAGAAATTAAGGGCGCAACTCACTGACCTCACTCACTGTACTCACTGACCAGTGAAAGGTTTATGCGATGTTATTGGCCAAAAAGGCATGGGCCTAAGTCTGTCAAAGACAGTTTCAAGGATGATGGATACCAACCTGGTCACACCTGGCCTGATATCACCTATGCCATCAGCTTCCTGGCACCGTTTTGTGAGGCTCCGACCCTCATCCACTGGGAGGCACTCGGGTACTTGCTCAACTATGTGCGTTCTTCTTCGGAACTGGACTTAAGTTTAGAAGTTGGTGACAAGCTACAGTTTTGTGCCCACTTCGATGCCTCCTGGGCCACGGACTTCCAGACAAAGCATTTCATCATGGGATACGTCGTCTTCATTGGAGAGTCCCTGATCCTTTGGCGTTCATCGCGCCAAACTCTGGTCACAATCTCGACGATGGAGGCTGAACTTACAGCGGCCCTCGAAATCGTCAAGGAACTGATCTGGGTGAAGAGGATCCTAGATGAAGTGCAGCCATGCATCCAGCTAACATCAACCACACCACCACTTTACCTGGACAACCAGGCTGCAATTCTCCGCATCCGGAATGATGTCGCCAACACCCTAACGCGGTATATTGATATCAAACTTCAGTATATCCGCGAACAGTTTGGCGCCGGTGCCTTTACCCTGTCGTTGGTGGGCACCAAGGACAATCTGCAGATCTCTTTACAAAAAGAACTCCAAAAGAGCGGCTTCGCCACGTGACGCCGTATCTTAAGCCAGCATTGGACGTCACCGGTCTTGCCCCAAAACAGGGGAGATTGTTGAGATTTTTGGGTGACCCCCGTGAAGTCAACTTTTACCAGCTGAGCAGTCAGCTGAGCCATCAGCTGACTGCTCATACATGTGGCAAAAACGGCCTTATTAATTTATTGAAGATGATCCCACAGCAGCTACACATCCATAATTTTCTCGTGGCAAAAACTACCGTGATGTTTTTGCATGCTGCTATTCATTTACAGTTTCTGGCCAAATAGGATGTACAACTTACACCTATACCCAGTACAGTAAGGATTTATCCAAAATCTATAACATGTTTGGTTTAGGAAGAATTGGAATGATCATTTTAGTTTAGTGTCCTAGACCTAATATTTGTTTTTGCATTTTGATTGTGGCCACACCTAAGCCTTGAGTGTTGGCCATCTTGGAAGTCAATCCTCACTTGACTCCCACATCTAACAGCTGCCATCTTGGGACTCAGCTGCAGACCCAAGATGGCCATCTTGGAAGTCACCTTCCATATCCAAGTGACTCCAAGTCACCTGACCGCTATCTTGGGAGTCTACGGACCTCTCCCAAGTCCTAGGATCTCCGAGTTGGACATCCTAGACCTACTGGCTTCCAGCTAATGGCGTGGGGAAAGCGTGTATGTGAAAAGGTCAGCATTGCCTTCTCACGCCGACTATGGCTATGGATGGCCGGCATATCTCTGCTCTGCGGCCATGCCACCTTTTTAAAATAAGGCTCAGAAAATGGCACGAGTAACTCAATCAAATGTGGTAAATGACGACACGTTGTACTCTACTTCTGAGAGGTCATCGTGGTTCAAAGAGTGAAGCTGATCGTGGTTCGACGAGTGAAGATGATCGTGGTTCGACGAGTGAAGCTGATCGTGATTCGACGAGTGCAACTTTTAATTTAGGGTATTATGTTAATTCTGCGAAAATCTAAATATAACGTCTAACTTCTTCCCATTAAGTTCAACAAAGATGGACAAGTTGTTTTGGGTGATAAATTATCTTTATCAATTCGTATTGCAATTCGTATTTATAATAAAAGTTATAAAAGTGTAAAAGTGTCATTACTGTATTTCTTACAACTGTATTAAAACTGTTCTATAAGACTAATTCTGTAGCCAACTATTACTTTATTTCATTAAGTTTTCATAAATAAAACTTCTTCATCAGCAATATGACGAGGGGCCAGAGGTTGGGGAAAATGTCCGTTTTGAAAACGAACATTAGAGATGTTTCCTGACAATGCCCCTAAGGGGCAATTCGCTGAATTGCATGAAAACATACATGTACAAGGATAACGTTCAATATTTTGCAAAACATGCATTTAATAATGCCAATTTTCCAAAATTAGCATGACAATTTTCTGAAAAAGTTAAAAGTTTGTATTCGAAAAATTGTTAAAGGCGCCGGCGCTAGGTGGCGCATAGCGAACGGTCACATTTTTTTCGGGCTCCGTCAACAACATAATTTCCGATGAAAACGGGTAACTACACGCAGCATTTGTTTTGACTTTTATTCCCCTTTTCTTCTAATCTATTACCAACGCTTTCCCTATAATCTAAATACCAAAACAATCAAATTTAAAGCTAAATAAATCCCACAACTGAGCCCCCGAACGCGCTCGGCGTCTAGGCCTATTTTTTTTTCTTTTTAGGCCTCACTATACCCTATATTGGAAATGGTACCTTCGCGCTCAACATCAACTGCACTAAAACACCTTTCTAATAATCTATGATAATAATAATCTATATTCATAAATACAACTTTATAATCTCTAAACCCAGCAAACATGGGAATCACCGCCCAGCAGCACAGGCGTTCAATTGGGCTTTTCAATGGAGGACACGCTACTTGCCCCAGAACCACCAGTCTATCAACGCCCCAAACTTTACCCAAGTCCGCCAAATATTTTGCTTTCATTATAACCACACTACTTACTTGCAGGAGTCAAACCAAAGCTGGGACCCTACCAGCAGACAAACCCCTCCCCCCTGACATTGATCATTCGCAAAATCGACCTCACATGCACATCCAATTCCCAAGACGCAGTTGCTTCAAACACTGATCCCTTCATCCCCTCAACCAGTCTCCAAAGATCCCCGCCATCAGCTATGGACACATCCTTAAAGCCAACCCATGCCCTAAACATCCCTCCTACACGCCTTTCTATCTCTGAAGACTCTTTAACCCCCCCCCCCCGACTACGCCCAAGCTCATATCACCACTAATTAAAAAAAACGTAACAAAACCTCACACCCCAACAAATGGAAACACTCTGCCTCTTCAAAATCTTCCCCAACAGGTGACCTTCTAGCAAAAACCAACCATTTTGACCTCCTAATGGTGAAACTTACCAACATTGAAAATTAGCTTGATGTCCACAACACTGAAATTAAAAACTTGCCAGACTCCCTCTCTTCCCAACTCAACCTTACCACACAAAAATTTACCGAACAATTCGTACCATTCAAAACCGAGATCCTAACCCAAGAAAAGAAGACCTCCCAAGAACTACATGATGCCTTTTACAGTATTAAACTCACTTATGACGCAAAATTCACCGCAATGGATAAGGAGCTAAACCAAATAAAAGACGCAATCAGCTCCCACCCCCACCTAGCTCGTACCCCTTACCTTCTATCCAGACTAACCTTGACAACCTGAAAATCAACCAAAAGCTCGAAGAACTTGAAAACTACTCCCGACGAGAGTCCTGCATACTTTTCAATTTCCCCCCACCCGACACTACCTCATCTTGGGAAGCTGAAGCCCTTTATCTGTTCAAATTAATATGCGTTCCCAACCCAGACAACATCAAGCTTGAAGCCGTCCACCCACTCAGGCGCCCTACTCCTAATAGACCAAACCCCCCAGTTATCATAAAATTTAACACCAGACCAGACTGCGACAACTTCTTCTTGTATTTCATAAAGGCTATTCAACTCCTGAAACTAAACCCATCCTATGCTAAACTATCTCTAGAGCAAAGCTACTGCAAAGCTACCACACTTAAAAGAAAAATTTCGTTACCACACCTCCAATACCTAAAACAATCGGACACCGCCCAATACTAAAAGAGGGCTCCCTACTTTTTAACAACACGTCCTACATGGTGGGCTTACTTAACAACACAATAACCCTTCCCCCCAATAGACACTCCCACCCCTCGACCCCCATAACACTTCCCACCTGGACACGCTAACAATCCCCCTACAACATCAACGCAATCTAACCTCCTATGCAGCTCCCCCAACTACCTAACATCCCCAAATAACATATCCAAGACTTCTCCCTATATAACCATCCCCGGCAACATCTCAAACAACCCACCCACCAACATACCACTCCCATTCCAAACTAACACACCTACAAACCCAGCCCACCTTACCTACCCTCCAAGCCAACCACCTAACCCCTTAGCTCCCCATCTCCCTACAACTACACCTCTTCCGCCCGCATTAAATCCTCATCTATAGCAATCTGCATGGGTCCCAAACAATATTAGCCAAATCTGTGGTTGGAATGTAAGAAGGATATATAACTTATTATTAGACCAGGATGCCCCCTCCCTTCTGAGAAACATAGACATATTTTGTTTATCCGAAACATGGACTACTCATCCAATCAACTTACCCAACCTCCCACATAGCACCATACTCTCTCCAGCCATAAAGCCGAATCAACACGGAAGGCCCATAGCTGGCATTATCCTAGGATACAAAAACACCGTTGTCAACATTCTCACAGGCACCATTATACACAAGAACTGGATTGCCGCAAAATTCAAGTATACCAACTCAAAATATGACCTAGCCATCATCGTGGTATACCTCCCAGCCTCGATGCCCACAACCCTCAAAGCTGAATTCGAAACCCTACTCGACAACCATCCCAAAAATTCTCCTCTCCTAATACTAGGCGATTGCAATGCACGAATTAACTCAGTCAACACCCAAGTGCTAATTCCCTATAACAACCCCAGAATCTTCCCAGTCAGAACCGCCACTGACTTATCCACGAGCTCACAAGGCAAATGGCTAGAAAAGCTCACAACAACCCTTAGATTCAATGGCAAAACTTATGGAGACTTCACCAGAGCCCCAACCAGATTCGATAACAATTCATTTAGCACTATAGACTTGGCCCTCGTCACTGTAAAACTACTCGAAAATATTAATTTTGTAATTAACCCCACAACCATATTAAATCACTTCCCTATCATCACATCCATATCTACTAAAAGTACCCAAACCACTTCCCTTACCCACATCCCCCTTTCCAAGCCCTCCTCCGCTAAAAATATCTATGGAAGCCAGAACTTGAATCGCACTTTCACCATGAACTCGGCAAAAAACTCAACCACCTCTTTGGAAGTACTGATCCCACCAACTCCCTTTACAACTCATTCCTCTTCTGCATTAACACCTTAGCTCAATCACTGAATCTGGTGTCATTCAAAAATAACCGCACACCTCTAACAAACAAATCACTCTGGTTCAACAGGGACAGCAAAAATGCAAAAAACTAATTCCAGGATGCAGCTCTCCAGTTCCTATTAAACCCTTCAATCACCAAGTCTGATATTTTGCATAAAGCCAAAAACATTTTAAAAACATATGCCGAGATATTAAAAACAGATATCTTATAACTTGGCCTAATAAAATAACAGGCTGCCAAACTTCCACTGACTTTTGGAACACAATTGGTAAATTTAAATCCAGATCGGCTTACCCCTCATGCCCAATTAACAAAAAAACATGGAAAAAATATTATTTAACCTTATACAATCCACCACATACACAAAACCTCACAAAACTTACCTCATACCTAGCAAAAATGCAAAATACCCTAGCCCCATCAAGAATCAAGGTAACCCACTCATGGACCTAGGACATAACTCTAAAAGAACTTGTAACAGCCCAACGTAAACTAAAGCATAACAAAGCCCCTGGCCTGGACCTGCTGCTGCCTGAAATGATCAGCCATCCTAATAATGACACTAACAAGTTCCTTCTCAATCTTTTTAACAAAATATTCCATTCCTATACTTTTCCGTCAGCCTAGCAATCAATACTAGTACGAACGATCTATACAAAAGGTGATAGGCAGGACACAGCAAACTACCGCCCCATCTCCCTAGTATTGACAGCCGCCAAGCTCTATATGGCCATCATACCCAACCGTATATATAACTGGGCCATCCAAACCAATGCTATCCCCCCCGAACAAACAGCATACCTTCGTAACAAAGATACCGAAGACCAAATCCTAATCCTCAATTCCGTCATCAAATATAACAACTCCAAACCAAGAAAAGCACTTTACACCCTTTTTGCCGACCTTTCGCATGCCTTTGACTCCGTCAACCATTTTCTACTCTGGTCCAAACTAAAAGCCCTCGGCCAACCTGAACACCTAATCACCAACATCTCTTCCTACTATGCCTCCCTTAACTTTATAATTGAAGCATCCGATGGCCCAACTCACCCTATTAACATTACTTCCGAAGTCCTACAAGGAGACCCCCCTGAGCCCACTCTTATTTATCCTCCTTCTAGCAGACCTCCCATCGTTCCTCCTACCAAACTCGGCATATACATTTCTAGGGAAAAAATTCAGATGTCTGCTCTATGCAGACGACATAGCTATCACTACACCCTCAAAATGTAAACTCCGAGTAGCAATCAAAGCACTAAATGAATACTTTAAGCTTAACAACCTCATCCTAAACACCAATAAGTCCAAAATATTCATGTGATATCCCGCAAGCTAAAATAATCAGCTGAAAATAAAACGTACCGAATAAAAAGGAGCCAACGCCCACGCAGCTCCTTCGCGGCAGAACTACGCAGCTGACACCCAAGGCCAAATAGCGCATGGCTCTGCAGGTCAACACCCAAGGCATAGGCGTCACGATGAAAGCATTAAAATGCAACACAATTACACCGCGAGAAAACGAAAATAACAAGTGAAACTTACCGGAAAGCGTAGGCTGACACCCAAAGTGTCATGGCGGAGCCAAGACAATGTACGGTGGCTCCCAAGGACAGAGGGAAAGAACGGAATATGGAAAAAACAATGCAGCAGACGATAAACAAGCTGTAACATCCTTACAACTCGTCTGCAAAACCAAATAAAAGGCTAATAAGCCAAAAATAACGCACCACTTGCCCCAGAAGTGACATGGACGTCCACAGAGTGTGCCAAACTGCATGCTCTCAACTAGCAGCTGTCTCTGCGAAGTCAGTGGTAGAAATGGATGCCATCTTGGAAATCATGGTTTTTAAGGAAGTGCTTGATCACGTGCAACTGTAATGACAGTTGGATCTGACCAATCACCCTAAGCGGAAAACCATGACTAAATTGGGACAACCAATTATCCTCAAGAGAAACAATACCAACGAGCTGAAATATTGACATGCTGGGTGCAAGACTAGCACGCCTACGCATGATGACTTGCCAAAGAATTCCTGAGAGGAAGGATGACCATAAATGGAGTGCAGGTGCAGATTTGAACTGCTAGCGCCCTCTGCTGTAGGGGAAGAGAAGTGTAAGAATCCCTGGAAGGAAAATTCATGAAACAAAGAAATCTCTGGAACCGGGACACGTAAGGCGACTGGACCAACTGGAAAAGACGGATTCAGTCCCAGAGATCCTGCAGGACATTATTTTCAGAGCTAACAAGCCTGGACTTCTTCATAAGAGGGACTTAAAATTTGAGATTTCCCACCCACTAAAAATGGCTTCGAGAGCGGAGCTAAAGCAAAACGATGAGTGTGCCAAATAGCCTCGAACCCAGAGCCTGAAAATGCCGATAATGGGATGATAATGAGTTGCAGAGCAAATCGTATAAAAGGAAAGCCATTTCGGGAGCAAATTCAGACGTCAGGAGCACGGCTCAGAAGAAGGAGGTCTCCACGCTGGACCAACTAACGAAGAAGCTTGCTGTTCAACATAGAAACTCTACGGTGGTGAGAATAACATTATTTTCGATCTGATTTAGAATTGTTTTGGCTTTAGGTAGGTTTACCATGTATTCTTTAGTGTTAGGTATTTAGACTTAGGATTATTTTGTT
>JAQGBX010007619.1:0-11253 GCA_034698745.1 Megaphyllum sjaelandicum | reverse complement strand
TCCGTCTCTCTCAGTGACAACCGCCTAAATCATCATAAGGCTTCGGCGCGATGATTACTCACTAAACTAAACTAAACCTTAAACTACATTAAACTTGTAGTTATATTATAATTTACACAGGAGTAAGCTATTGTTACTGGTAATAAAGATTTGCTGCCGACCGTAGAATATTTATATATAGCCTATATATTCTGTCCACAGGAACATTTTAGCAAAGTTGCGCGTCCATCTGCTCCCACTTCCTGGAATATTAACTGTCCTCACCGAAGCAACTTATTTTAGGGACATCATACAAATATTTCCTCTGTCCCCACGTACATAGCCTACCGATCGATCGAAACATGCTGCAGTCCACTTCGAAAAAAGCAACTTAGAGGAACGTACGTAGTGCAGCCTACTCAAGTGTACTTATTTCTAGACTGCAAACAAGCAACTAAGTGGAACGATCGAGCAAAGATCTGTCAATGCAGAATCGGCAACATTCCAGGAAAAAAATGTTTACCGTACTAAACTTCCTTAGATCAGCTCTTTACTGCATTTAATGGCAACAGAAACTTAATGTAACTTTTCTTCGGTTAATTGCCATAAACTGCAATAAGGATATTTCAGGAATGCCCAAGAACAAGTTGTGAAGGAACCAGAAACAAAGTTCATCAGTATTTTCTCCGGCATGGCTGTAGCGTTAATGTAACATATAATCTGGCAGCTTTCACTGCAAAAAGACTCCAGAATTCGTGTTTTCTACACTTTGACCTATATAGATTCAAGGTTAGGGCGGGTAAACTGCATTTTTTTTTTGTTTTCATTAAATACAGCGTCATTATTTTCCAGCTGCTATAGCTGAGAGTGTAAATATTAGTTATGTTTACTTCGTATTTTCACAGTGTGCAAGAAACATATTTATAATAACAAAAAGAACCGAACCTTCTGGCTTATTGGTTGGTGTCCCCGTTTATTTTCAGAAAATTGACCTGCATGATCCAAATTCGACACCTTAAATGGTATCGACGGACGTCAGACACTTAAGAAGTGAGAAGACACCTGTTTCGCTTTTGAGATGTCAGATGATGAAGGAAGCGGTGACACTGGTAAAGGTTCAGTTTGTTTGTTCCATTTTAAAACGATTGACTTCTGATACTGCTTTTGTTAACACGTTCAGACCAGTTCAAGTTTTAAGAAATTTGTTATTTTTTTATTCTAAATAAACATTTTTCTTCTATTTAAAGCTATTTTGTTGCACAGGCCGCCAACGGATTCAGAAAAGTTGACAGCCCCTGCAAATTCAGAGGCTAATTTAAACCCTGCGGCAGCACAAAGCTACTGTTGCTCATCATGCATCGTGACGATTGCTTCTATTATTGCTGCCATTGGGGGTTTGCTGTTTGGATATGACGTTGGTAAGTTCGAATCGCACCACAATACCACATCCATGCATTACCTTTGTGTTGGCTCTGAGTTTGCATTGCTCATGGAAAAAAGAGAAAAAAATCAGTTTTGAAATTTATTCGTATCTGTTCACAATATTCAAAAATCCTACACATGGATAGCTACATTACATCTTAAGCTACGTCCACACTGTAGGAAACCGGGGGGATTTTTTTGCTGCCAATTGTTGACATTTTTCTTCTGGAAACATGAACTTGTGTAAAAATGTTTGAAAATTCTGTCCTCTTCGAAGCAATTTATTTTAGGAACATTGTATCCAGTGGCCTCTGTCCCCACTTACTGAACTCATTGGAACTCATTCGCTCGTTTCTAGACAGTAAACGAAACAATTAGGAACTTCATAAACATATAGGAAAATGCTGATGAAACAAGCAACAGAAACAGAAAGTTCCTCGGTTTCCTCTAGTGTGGACGTAGCTGTACTTTTCACAATTGAATAGCTTGTAAGAATAAGAGGAAAGCCAATATTCCTTTTTCTCAGATTATAGCAGCATCTCCGAGTTTCAAGTGATCTAAACTTTAATTTTCAACCACACTCATTTGGTGTAGGAATTATTTCTGGGGCACTTCTGCAGTTGGAAAAAGAATGGCGGCTAGATTGTTCACAAAGGCAATGGGTTGTAAGCTCCATGCTCTTTGGGGCCCTTGCCGGATCCTGCATCGGAGGTAGGTGTTTTTTGTGATGTAGATTTTTTAATCCCTGGGACTCTTGGTGATCCGGCATTTAATTTGATTTACCGAAATGCATACACCAATGGGGTAACTAAAGCTATAATTTAGCAGCGAAGATTACAAAGACTTATCGAATGTTAAGTAATACGTTTTCTTAAATTATAAAACCCAAATTGATTGACTATTTGTAGGCTACAGATTAAAATTGGCATTGAAGCATTGTTGCTCTAGGGACGTCATCTTGTCTTAACGAGTTGGACAACTGTCCGACAATGGTCTCAAAACAATGCACTACTGCACATTAATATAAATCCCTAAATTAAATAACTTCCAAAACAAAAGTGGTTTTTATTTGAGGCATAATGAAAACCAATGCAGGCTCAAAGAAATTGTCCACGTGTTTGCATGATAATCATGACAATTACTTTACTGTATGTTGCGTGATTGTGTCAATTTTGTTGACATGATTTCAGGTTTCATAATAGATAGGATCGGCAGGAAGCGTACAATTATTTTAAATTCTGTAGGATTTATTGGTGGGGCGGCCATTTTGGCATGCAGCGTGAATTTCACAATACTCGTAAGGAAACGTCCAGGACTTTTTTTTTAAAGAATAGCTCAGTTAGTCATCTTTATCTGAATTTTTTGTCTCGTTTTGAGTAGATACTCGGACGAGTGCTGGTTGGTTTTGCGGTCTCTTTGTCGGCCATCGGCGAATGTATTTACATATCAGAAATTGCACCCCCTGTAAGTCTGAGTCTCAGCTTTTTCATAAGTTGTCTTCTTGCTGTTGATTTTCGTTTCGTGTATTGGTACTATTTTTTGTAAAGGTTGCACAGTATGAGAAATTTCAAGTTATAATTTATGCTCATTGTTTCTGCCATTGAATTTATGAAAGTGCAATTAATCGCATTTTTATTTACTGTGATACAACTTCATTATTGAATCACGATAAAACTTCAATTTTTCTAACGTTAAATCGCAATTTTGTCACTACAATTTAACCGTAAGAAAAAATTCAACAAACTCTGTAATAAAGTGAATTAAATGAGCCTTACTGCAATCTTCGGTTCCATCGATAAAACTATAATTTTCCATAGAATGGATGAGTGCAGTTTTAATAGAAAATTATAATTGCAGATTGCACTTGTTCTAATTACACTGTTATGGTGGTGGATTTTCTCACGAGCTATAAGTATGGTTTCCTATCGTTAATCGAAAATTTTCATAAATTTAGGCTAGGCGAGGCCTTTTAGTCAGTCTAAATGAGCTGGGAATTACAGTGGGATTTTTGGTGGCATACATGATGAACTATTTCCTGGCCGGTCTACCTAACGGATGGTTAGTGTTTTTTCTAATATTTGACAGATGGAGAAAATGTCATTTTTCGAAACAGTTTTGATATCATTATTTGTCATGTCTTACCTTTTAGGAGGTATATGTTTGGAGCTTCAGTACTGCCAGCTTTGGTGCAGATGATAGGAATGTTTTTCCTGCCTTCCAGTCCGCACTATCTCATGCTCAAGAAGCGGGAGCAGGAAGTAAGAAATATGTTGTTGAAAAATGATGCATTTTGGATTTTGGTGTTTAAAAATAGCTGTAGTTGTTTCATTATTTCAATAAGTTTAATCGAGATTTGCAATTCATGTAACTGTGTGTTGTTGATCATGAAGTCCTCTTTTCAGGCTGCGAAGGTGTTGTCCTTGCTTTGGGGTCAGGCTGATGTTCGCCAGGAGCTTACCAACATTAGAATCACCTTGGATGCTGAAAGGGTAAAGTCTAAATCATTGCTTTCTCGACTATCCGGTCCACAAGAAAGCTCAGACGTTCCCTTGGTGACTGATTATTTTAAATAACCGAGGAATTTTCATTTTATAAC
Organism: Megaphyllum sjaelandicum; assembly: GCA_034698745.1. Classification (NCBI taxonomy): domain Eukaryota; kingdom Metazoa; phylum Arthropoda; class Diplopoda; order Julida; family Julidae; genus Megaphyllum; species Megaphyllum sjaelandicum. The sequence goes on along the minus strand of JAQGBX010007619.1, from coordinate 7,256 downwards.
GTTAGATTCAAAACAAATACGAAAAAAAATATATAAAGGCATTTCTGCTTTCGCGGCCCATGAAATGTTTTTCCAATTTTCACCGGTCCGCGAAATACTTTTCCTATTTTCACCGGTCCACAAAATATTTTGCTATGTTCACCCATCCGCATTTGTCAAAAGGTCTTGATCCACTGGTCAAAATAATATTCGATAAATGCAAATTATTTTAGTGTTTAGCTTAGTTGCAAATGTATTTTCTCGAATTGAAAAATATGGAATTTTCACCATTTTAAACTATTTAACTCGTGATGGGTTTGTGGGATATTGCTTTTAGGACCAATCCTGCTTCTCCTTATTTGGCATGCAAAACATGAAGTACAGAATGCTCATTGCATTCGGCTTGGTCACGTTTCAGCAGGTATGTTTTGCGACATTGGCATGTTATTCCAGTTTTTATTTTTATCAAAAAAATAAATATATTTGAACGATTTTAGTTCACTGGTCAACCAAACGTCCTATATTACGCTTCGGTCATCTTTCAGTCTGTTGGCTTCTGCTCTGATAATGATGCAACGTTTGCGTCTGTAGTGTTGGGTGTTATTAAGGTAATGGTTGTTCGGGATAATTTATACATTGCATTTTCACAAAATTGGCTTCAAAATAATTGTTGTTACGCACATGGAGCATCACCATTTTTTGCAAAAATTGCAAATGGTTTCAAAGAAAGCATTATTCATTGAAATTTTATATAATCGCTGAAACTCTCTTACTAAGCTTTTACCTTACTTCCCCAGGCTTTTTTGTAATTTTCTAAACGTGTTTCACCAATTTCAGTTGGGTGCCACAGTGATTTCGATGCTTTTGGTGGATAGAGCTGGTCGCCGTGTCTTTCTTCTTCTTGGGGCCGTTTTAATGGCAGTTAGCATCAGTGGACTTGGATTGGTTGCCTTTGCTCAGCCCAACCAGTTTCATTTGGATTCCTGTCAAGAGCCCTTAGCCCAGACAATGGCGGTGAACAGTTCTCCCTTTCAAGGCGATGTAGCATTGGTGCCACAAAATACGACCAACAATCTTGCATCTTCGACGCCAGGAAATATAAAAACATTTACGAGTCACATTCATGAGAATGCCAGTGTTACCGTGAAAACAGGGCGGTTCGTTTCGACAACCGAGGCCTGCACTGCAGCCTCTCAGCATTCTTCCGATAGTACAAAATGGTTCTCATTGGCTTTTCTGATGATATACGTCGCAGCCTATTCCATTGGATTTGGGCCTGGTGAGTCTAATCTTACTCCAGTTTCAACCTTCCCAAACTCACAAATGTAGTGGGTCCTATTTATCTAAAACCGGTCGCACATTCCTCAATGCCTCAGTCATATATCTATTTCGTCAAAACAACTCTTCCTTACCACTCTTAAAAATCACAAATACATGGGACTTCGAGCAATATTTTTTTAAATTTTTTTAATTTAGAACTACGTTGTTCCTTAACTTAAGGGGGTAGTTTTGGAGTTTCGGCTGTCCTAAAATGTTTGATTATATGTCCAATTATGCCCGATTAAATGTTCGTAAAAATGTCCCAAAAAAATGGGTAATTTTTATTAATGACGCCATCAATTAAAGTTTTGATGACGTCATTCAGAAAAAATTTTAACAGTGATGCCATGCATTGTGTGCAAATTAATTTAATTGGACATTTATTTATGTCCGAAAATATGCCTGATTAAACGTACGAAAAATGACGTTATCAATTAAAATTCTGATGACGACATTCATAACGTTTTAGTGACATCCACAAGTTTTTTTATGATTACGCCATTCATTAAAATTTGGATGAAATTGATATATTCCTTGAAGTCCTAAAATCCTCAGATGTACATGTAGTAATTGTACGTTAACAAATTGCAGAATAGTCAGCTATCCACCGGTGTCTTAAGCATTTCTACATCTTTTAATTTATAAGTTGCGCTCCCAATTTGTTGAAGCTTATCGCTTCGTAATTTTTTTTTAGTTACTTGGCTGGTTTTGAGCGAAATTTTCCCAACTGCCATTAAAGGAAGGGCTGTGGCGGCTGCTTCCATACTTAATTGGACAGCTAATATCCTTATTTCCAGTACATTCTTGGACGTGATGGGTGAGTGCTCTCAGTTTTTGTTTTGATATCATGGCTGAGGTTGGTGAGAATTTTGAGGATGTGCAAAATTCTCTAAGTGACGACGCTTTCGGATGAAAGTTTAAACCGAGGTACCGTGTAGATTCCGTTTGATCTCTGCACGTTCGTGTGCAGAAATAAACCAACGTTAAAAATCCACAAACAAACAAACAAGCAATAGCATGGCTATTGATGGCACTAATGTGCCATCAATAGCCATTAATGCATCCTTTCAATTTTGACAATAGACCTTATGCAAAGTTACGTCACGTGTTGGGCTACATGACGTTGATCGATCTTTTCATCAAATCAACAACTGAAAGAACATGCCTGGGCACTGCCTCCGGGTAATTTTCACCAAAGGAATGAGTGAAATGTCACGTGATGTATGCATGCTGACGAAATCTGCATCAGGCTCATTATGCAATACGCGTTGCTTACTAACAAATCTCAAACATAAAATGGCTGATAAACGGGAACTTCTTTAATTTTGTTTTACGGTCTCCATCGGAGAAAAACTGATCTTTCTTCATCCATTTTGAAGTATGTTTTTTTCTCTATTCAGAAACTTTCGTTGTAATTCGTTGTAGCAAAACATTTGATTTCTTTCGTGCGATTCGATTCGTCATTAACAGCGCTATTACTTCAAATACGCAGGTTTCCTAACAGTGGGAGGAACATTTTTAATTTACGGACTCCTTTGCCTTCTTTCAATCGTCTTCGTGTTCCTCATTGTGCCAGAAACTAAAAACAAATCCCTACAACAGATTGCCAAGGAAATCAAGCAAAGGTTCGCATCAAGTTTTTTTTTTCTTCTACTTAACTGTATGTTTTGAGCAGATGATTTAAACGCTCAATACTTAATTACAGCCACCCACGCAAGCGAATTGCGGAGAATCTCAGTAAAATCTCTTGTTGCCGGCATATCCATACTGGTCGATACCAACAGGTGGCCTCTGAGCTCAATGCTAATGAAAGCATGGCTGAGACAACTACATAACATTGCCGATACTCCATTTTTTATCAAGATTTACTTATATTTGGAATAAATTTTCATTGTTATTAATTAACAGAACATGGTGAGAGACCATAATTTATTGTGTGATGAGCCCATAGATGCATTATCATAAATTTAGAAAGTAACTACTGTATCAGTATTAAACATCTACTTGATAACACTGTCCTCCAATTGAAAATTGTCTCATCGGCATTTCTATTCAAGGTTGATTTCAATTTTTGATGTCGAACTACGTCTTTCATTGAGTTGGGATAACGGGGTAGGTACGAACGTCATTCATTAAAATTCTGACGTCATACTACTAAAAAACTGATATTCTTCATTAAAATTCTGACGCTGACGTTATAATAGAAAATGATGACGTAATTATTTTTAATTGTGTTGATGAAGTCATTTATTGAAATTCTGATGATAACGTCATCAGACTATGTAGCCCCTGACGTAATTCAACGTTAAAAAAAATTGGAGGATAGCACAGGTACTTTATGCTCCTGTGTCTTTTTTATTTATTTCCCCCAAGTTTACATTTTTTTTTAAATATTACAAACAAAATTTAACACATTTTTAAACCTGGGAGGAAAGCTGAAGACAAATTGTCTGTATTGAAGCAAAATATTGCTCCCGAGGATATAATACACTGTTTTTATGCCAGGAATTGTGCAATTTAAAAATGTCTATTTTAATAGAAACTGAGAAACTTGTTCCGAAATAAATTGCAGTCAATTCTGAACACTCTTTTTTCTCTACGTTGCTGTGGTCGAGCTGTTTTTCTTGTAAATCGGAAATATTTTAATTTACCCATGCATAAAAACAATGGAAATAATACAAAATAACACACATTAAATGGCACATGCGTTGATTTCACGCTGATCCAGTTTTATATCTATTTTACTACATAATTTGGAAAATTTATTATTGGTGAAAAACTGAGCATAACTACCAAAATCTATTTAAATTGGGAAACGCTGTCCAGTGTCCATGAGAAATTTCGGTTTATATAAGGATAAATTGCTTCATAAAATTTTAAACATTGCAGGTGTTTAGGTTAGTTGAGAAAGTAGCCCTTGAAATAAATTTACTCATGCAAGTAATTTTTGCGCCATAAAGTAGAAATTATTCCAAAAAATTTTAGCGCAGGCTAAAAAAAATTCGTCCCATTTCCCCGTTTTTCTGTAAAAAATAAACATGTAAATAACTTTTGAGTTATCCCTATATTTAATTGGATTTCTAAAATAATAAACTGACCTGACGAAACGTGGATCATTTTTCATTTGTGAAGAAAAAATTGTTTGCGTTTAAGAAATATTGATTTGGGTCAAAAAACCCAAACATAGCAACGTAGAATTACTTAGCAACAATTTCTCCCCAGCTTAGCAACATTTCTTCCGTATTTTTGTTATTGCATTATTTCATTTATCTAAAAAAAGTTAACATGGAACGAATCCAAATGTAACGTGTTTTTTTTTTTAACTATTTCCAAATTTACATTTTTAATGAAAAAAAAGTTGTTCCCAAGCGAGATGTATTTGCACTGATCGAAGCAAGCTTCCAATTTTTTCTCATCCTCGATCTTTAACCTGCAATGTTAAAGTTTTGAGAACATAAAGCTGTTTTAATTAAGGATTATAAATGTATTGTCCTAATTGCGGTATGACTCATCTACCTCAGGCTGTTTAATGTTTATGAAATTTAAAACTGTGCAGTTTAAAAATATATATATATTTATAAAAATAATATTGTCATTTGGACAACGTCTAGCTACTTCAGGGTGAGGTGGGAAAAAGGGAATAAATCTGGAAGTTGAAGATATAATTCTTCATTAAAACGTTACTGCGTCATGTAACTTTACCTCAGTGCGGGTATAGGGATTATTGACTGTTCTATGGATATTCAGTGAAAATACTCTTTTAGAGAAATAGTTCACCATTACTCCTTGTTAGATCCCCCCACAAATAAAATCGGTCAATCCATACATTGCAAATGAATGTTTAATAAAAAAAACCATTTTAACGGCGAGAATGCCAGGGGGTGGGCAGCACCCAGGCACCGAAGGTAAGGGGGCCTGGAAAAGTTAAAAAAAAATGTTGTAATTTCGATGTAAATTTACCAAATTTTTACATAAACTGACCTTACATTGTCAGTGGAAACATTTCGCGAATTGTCACATCTGCGACTTTGTTTCACAAATTTGCGAGTTTTAATTCAAACATTTGCGAATTTATTTCCTAAAGTTTTTAAATTTCAAACACCTGCGAAATTTTGCAAAGAAGATATTTGCGACAATTTAAGCTCAAAACTTGGCGAATGTTTTTTTTTCAAAAATTTGAGAAGTTGCGATTTTTTTATTTTTTTTTTTCAGATTTTTGCCATTTTTTTGTTGTTGTAAATTAGCGACTTTGATTTCAAACTTGCAAAATCCAAACAACTAGGAAATTTTGCAAAGAAGATACGTGTATATGTATTTGCGAATGTTTTTTCAAATATTGAGAACGAAGGGTAGGGGGTGGTTGCATAATTGCATTATATGAGTAAATAGACTTCCTACCCGGCTCTGGGGGAGAGGGGGAAGAAGTGAGGATCGACAGTTCGGCACTCCCAAATGCGACAAAAAAATACACTAAAATACGACCCTTCCATATAGGTGTAACCCCTTTTGAAAATTTGCGCTATATCAGTGTACGCCCCTGCAAGGGAATCGCACTCACAATCACTGCTCTAGAATGAGTCATTAGGAGAAGATCAGTTTCCTATTGCAGCATCGCCCCGCAACGAAGGGTGCGTGGGCAGCAATTTAACTTTTAAAGTCTTCCTACGCTTTATAGGAAGTATATTGCCCACGTTCTTCTTAAATCCGTTGTACTGAAAATGTGAATTGTAAAAAAATAGGTCACTGGGGAAACTGCAGTTATCTGTCGACAGAGGGCCCCACGGAGGTTGGTTGCAGTTTTCCTTCATGCAACAGGAGCAAATTGAGCACAGATTGAAGGTTGTTCGGTTCCGGTTAGGTCGTGTGTGGATTTACTCTGTTTAAGGTAGGTTGACATTGCTTTGCATTGGAAAATTATTCATATTTTATACCTCCAATCTCAAATTTCTGGGGTTGATCTAATCCGCAGAGTCTTCGTTTTTATAAATTAAAGTCTGGAATCCAGGTGTCAAAATTCTTCTCTGAATTGGTTATTTAATTTGTTGGGTGGCAGATGCATCGTTTGATGTATCGTTCATTAACTGCGTAATATCAATAAAAAAATAAACAACTAGGCGTGTTCCAGCAGAATCCATAAATTGTTGAAAGTTTTGCAATATCTTGTTATTTCTTTTTTTTTTAGCGCGTGACGCCGTTAAAATTCTTGAATTTCTTTGGTGGGAACTAATTTGTTTAGTTTAATTTGCCCAAATTTATCGGAAATTATTGGAATATGTCTTCAAATTTTTGAAAAGTAAATTTAAAATTTTTTTAAAAAAATTACAGAATTTTCCAAAATTTGGAAAGTAAATTTCAATAAAATCCTGAGACTCCAATATTTGCAAAAGTAAGTTTCCACAATTTCCTGACTCAAGAATTTTAAACGGTAAATTCCAACATTTCGGGGGAAAAGTCTGGATGGTTGGAAAGTTTTACGAACGTAAATATAAGATTTATACTGTACTTATATGAAACTACTGTATTTGCATGCTTTAACTTAAAAAAATGTCTGAAACAGGATGCATTTAAGTAACAGTCCATATTAAAAACTGTCTTTCGCTTTTTATGGTCTCGTTATTTAAATGACCTTTCCACGAATGTTAATGTCGTGTGTTAGTCCTCTTGACGTATGAAATCTAACGTTTGTCATGTTTGATTTCGCAATTGATACGTTTGTTAAATATTTTGAATAACATAGAGATTATATAGTTTTTCATCATTTCATGCATGGTTGCCTTCTGAAAGAAAATGCCAACATTTTGGAACCAGGTGCTATATTTCCTAAAAAGAACTAAATGTGGCTAATTCTCAACCGTCTCAAGACTATTCGAATCAAGGTACAGTAGAACTCCAATTATCCGAATCAATTGGGACCGGAACCCATTCGGATAATCAAAAATTCGGATAATTGGATTTTT
>JAQGBX010007618.1:0-11253 GCA_034698745.1 Megaphyllum sjaelandicum | reverse complement strand
TCTAATTCCTCCCTCCAGGTCGCGTAGTTTGTCTCGGTTAGGACCGTAATCCTAGGCGACCGGTCACTGGAGGGGGAAGGTACCCTGAAACTATCGTCAGGCATGGTGGATCAGATAATTTGGGATAAATTTCGCAGACTCGCTATATTAATCGATAGTCGGCAGCCGCACGACCAAGTATCTTGCCGTACCCCTGAAAAGCCTGAAATGATTAATCACTAAGTAACGATGCAACGCACGAAAACCTCTCACGGCTCGCAGAACTGAAACCAAAGTGCATACGATTAAACAGTGATTAGAAAAGGGCAGCTGAGAACGATACTGGGATTAGAGGGCGCCTGTAAACATCTAATGGATCAAAACGGATTAAGTAACACGTACAACGTATCTAAACACTACAAAGGGGGTTTAAAATAAACCCCGGAACTGCAATCATGAGCAAAAAAACTGTTAGGAAGCAATAGAGCAAGGTGATCAACAAGATATCAGCAAGACAACGGTCACCAAGCACGCAGACCGCCTGTCCTGGAATTCCAAAACGGTGTCCGGGGAACGTCCAGAACATCCGCCTGACGGAACACGCAGTTTCATTGCCGAAGAAGTCATCCAAAACGTCCGTACCCGGACGACAATGACCCGGTGCTATCACGTCACTGCAGTTGGAAGCGAATCGGCGACAGATTGAAGGCGAAGTCGATATCCGGGTGTATCCTGTGTCTGCCACGTTCATGGCAACACAGCAACAAAAACCTCTCAGATGCCAACAGTTGCTGGGAACTAAATTCAGTTGAACTGGGGGCGAGACAGCAAACAGATGACACTGTACTCACGGAATAGCCACTAGTAGCGGGGCTGAACCCCTTGCAATCCTCAGGGATGGGTGGCTAAACCACAATCCCATCCACCACACGACAGCTTGCAGTCCACAACATCAAGTACTTTAGGTCGGCTTGGCTCTCCATATACCATAAACACATCAAAACGCAGAGGACTGTGGAATGGCAACCACGCTCTGCTACCATTGTTGGCAGCAGAGGGGCGCTGTTGAATACGTTGATGGCTGGGTGAAGGCCTCAAATCTCAAACGACCAAAACTGGATTGATGAAATAGAAATAATCAGTTCATCCAACAAGTACTTACAGTTCATATTGTTTATTTCTTGATAAACACATGAGGTATAAAAAAGGGCGTGCAGACATAGCAAAAGTTGCAGTTCAAGAATGGCGCTCGGCAAAACACAAAAAAACGATCGTTAAACGACATCAGCTGTTGCCAGCTGTCGCGTTTGATAAACCACAAAGGTATAGAAATTAACACTTCATCAATTTACGTGTTGGAGTCCGATCTCCTAGCACGTCCGGTCGATCCAAGTAGTAGCAGCAAGAGAACGACCAAAGCAAAAGGGAGGTCCTTTTATACCCGTCACTTTGATACCCAAGTGGCGTGGTGGACCCCGGGGAATTCCGCTGCGCGGGGGATCGATTGCACGACAAAACGTGACTTACAGGGTACTGGAAAAAACGTACGGCTAACGTTTTTCCCGTACCGAACAAAGGGCCGCACAAAATGCGGCTGGGCCTAACGTTCCACGTGAAATGAAGGGAGCGCAACTTCAACAGTTTTGTATAGTGTAGATTTCCTTTAAAAAAATCCTGGTATAGTGACCACCTGTAGTTGTGTACAGTGACCAGTGTGTTGCCTTTATTACAATTTTTATATTGCCAATGTACCTTATAAAGTGACAAGATAGCAGATGAGTCACATTACATCCTGGGATGATATTGCTTTAACCCCCAGTGGTTCTCAAATAATTCAGTCAATCATGTTATTCAGATCGAAAAAAATCACTGAAAACATGATCCCATAGCAAAAAGCATTTAAAACGAGGAAAACTTGATAATTTTTTCTTTAAAAAAAAAACCAAATGTGTAATAAGGCAGTAAATATGTACCGTATGTAATGCACATGGACATGATGATTCTGTAATTTTTTGGTTTTGTGATTTTTTACATGTACAAGTATAGTGTACATGTTCATTTTAATTTCATTCAGACATTCTTTGTATAGTGACCACCTGTGTACAGTGACCAACATAGCATTTTTTTTGGTGGTCACTCTTAACAGGCTTGTGTATTTGGTGTCGGTTCGTATACAATGTACGTTGTTAATGCTCTAATTTAAAACCTCGCGTATCCAGGCGCTAAGTTTTCTTCGAATCCCTATAACGTCATCTAAAGATGGTGCTGTTGTAATTCTTCTCCCCCCACACCCACCGTAAATAAATGCGCAATTTATGGCGTGATAATATCGTTTCGTCTTTTTCTCCGCAAAATCGCCTTTTAATTCGCGCGTCGCTTCTGTTCTCGGTACATATAATACTAAAATTGCCCGAGTTTTTTCTTTTTTTTTTTCTTTCTGCCCTTTCTCTCGAAGCAGGCACAGATCCGTGGGAATTAGCCCATTGCGCACACGTGCTGCAAGGTTGTGCTCCGTGTACACCGAGCATTAACTGAATTGAGCTTCAGGAGCGGCGATTAGAGCCGTGCAATTGCGGTCATAAAATATTGGCGCGATGCATTGTGGGTGCGTGGCTTATGTATTCAGCTACTTGTTTGCGCAAAATATTTACCCCGCGAAGGAGGTACGGGATTAATGGCGGACGGGCTTAAAACTAAGCCCGGCTCTCGGGGTTTCGGGTTCACCGGGGGTCACGCCGAAAACCCCTTTCCTCCGCGATGACCCCCCGAGACCCCTCCTTCACGCTAATGGTTTTCAAAGTGGTTTTAATACGTTTTTCCCAAGTTTTTCCAGCGCATGCACGCACAAGTCCGGGCCAAAGCGATGCATCTCCGAAAAGTTAGGATTATTGTTATTGCTGGAAAATGCGTTTGTTTGCGCCGTAATAAATTAGGCTTCTCGTAATTTATAAGATTTAAGAGAGGATTTATTCGCTCGGCGTTTGCCCCTTTTTTACTCCGCAAACAACTCCTCCTGTATAAGTAGCCTTCTGTTTACAGGTTCGCTAAATTACGCGGACAAACGAGGAAACGTCTTAATGCGCTCTTTTGTCACGAGATTAGCAATGAGCCTCCGTAGTGGTCAACTCCGTCGCAGCCAGAAAGAAAACCAGTAAAATTGGTGGAAAAAGTAGCCGCGGCAATAGAATGGACGCTGTCTTTTCCTTATGGATAACGAAATAGCCATTGGCACAATATTTTCGAAGCACAGGTGGCGTCTGGGCATGCGCAGATTGCTATTAGGCAATTAAATACTTTATTGGTATATGCATTATATTCATTAAAATATCATGTTTATGCATTTAAAAGACATACATATATTCAAATCGAATGAAATATCATGAATAAAGAACTATATAAGTCTATATAACTGTAGTTTTTATGTATAGTTTTAATTAGGATAGCCTACTATGTAGGATGTGTTCAAGAGGAAATTATCTTTCCAATTAGAATATTTGTCATTTAAATCAACGTCAAAACAAAATGTTAAAACTTTGCACACTCATGCGCATAAGTTGTATATGAAATTGTCTCCAAACCGTATGTCTATACAGAAACTGTATGTGTTATTGAAAAAGAATAACTTTTTTTATATAGCACTGATAACAGATTTTGATTTAACCTATAATGTAAAGTTTTCGGTCATGTAACCTACATGTATCCTTGACCTGATACTCTTATATGATAGTGTATAATCTCTCGGCTAACCTCTTCAAATGTGTATATATATACATGTACAAGTATAACAAACGTCTTTCAAATTTTTGCTAACATCTATTTCCAATGCACATAGTAGGCTACATATACAATACAATATAATGTAATAAGGAAATTTCCTTCGATTTCAATATATACCGCCTTTCTGTATTTGCATTTAATGGTTCAATGCCTTCAAATGTGTTGGCACTTCTGTAAAAATAACAGAATGAGGGGCTTACTAAAATATGTATACAGTAGTTCATGGGTTGCAAAAAGTGCATCCTGTATAAGACCATATATAAATTTAAATATTGTTTCTTAGATTCATGCTTTTCATAACGGTTTTGCATGCCCAAACTTTCACATTTGTTCTATATATGTGAAGTTTGGATTGGGGGGGGATACAAATCTGAATCTGCAACCTTATAGGATAATGGCAAATAATGCTGTTCTGTATAAGTCGCTCAATCCGGTCGTCTCAGCTGCTGGACTCATGATGGATTTTCTGTGTTTTGTTGAAAATGAAATTTCAGCCGTGGCAGCAAACAAGCAACATCAAATGCTTCTTGCAACTTTTTTGTATAAATATAATTTTAAAAATATCTATATACCTATGTGCAATTAAATAGATTTATTTTTAAAACATACAGTATATAGAGCAAATCATTTTACTATGTCAATCTTTAACGTGTTTTTTTGACAGACGCTTATTTCGATCAAAATCGCTGGAATCAACGTGATCGAATTAAGCGGCTTTCACCGTATAGAAGCCAGCTGCATTGGCATCCCTTTTTCACGTTTTTAAACGTCAAATGGTGTACTATGAAATGAATGCTATAGGCTCAGCCTGGAGAGCCCTCGTACTTGGATAGTCGTTTCTAAGCACTATATAGATGGCGTAAGTGTTCGAGAAATTAATTTGGCGAGCATGCAGGGGGCCTAAACTGGCGAAACTAAAACAACTGCATTTTTTTTTTAATTTTGTTAATTCATTATCTTTTCCGGGCAAATTCATTATTCCGGAATTCTTGTGGGATTTTAAGTTTTTTAATCCCATTTCAAGTAGTCCTCCAGCAACTTAACTTTTCACTTTTACGACACCCTGGTGCACCTCGTTATTGCAAGCCTGCGTGAGTATTGTAATTGTCAAGAGACTGAGAGAGGATACCCCGCGTTAGAATGAATATGGAAATAAGCATTTCTAATTATTTTAATACCATCTGTAAAAAAAAATTGAACAACAATTACGATGGCGTTTGTGAAGGGCGCTTGCGCGTAAGAAAGTAGTCCGGTTTTTGCGGTGATTGGGCGTGCTCTTTTGCCCGCTGCAGGGGGCAGGCGGCAGGTCGATCGATACTCATTTTAATATCATCGTCTAATTGCGGATCCCATCTGCTGATCAGCGTCCGCCTTTTAATTTAATTTGGATTTTTCCGAGACAACGCTTTGTGTAATTTTGCAGTGTCTCGAGGGATCGTTGACGTCTTTTGTTGCTATTTGTTTCGCGGATAAGCCTAAACTTGGATTGAAAGTTGCAAAACTGGACTCGAAACGTAAAGATACAGTGTGCGTGCCACGACCGTATACGGGTAAATCCTCGAGAACTCTTAGGAATATGTGACGGTTCTTTGATGGTATAATTACGAGGCTGAAATATTGTTGTCGAATTTTTGCCTATGGAGACCATAAACTCGATCGTTAATTCAAGTTTCGATGCAAAATACTTTTTCTTACTCGAAAAAGATAACTGTATCAAAAATTAAGTTACATGTATATAAGATTAGCGAAGTGTTTATATGTACATGATATAATGTTCAAATAAACAGTACATATTAATTTCAAAATCTTGAATTTAGAGTTACTTTAATTTCAATTGTACAACTATTTTTGTGGCGCAAAATGCATGTCAGATGGCGCTGATTTGGTTGTGGGATCATGTACAGTGTAATGAAATTGAAGATCTCATCCCATCCTCTTCGTTAAGGTCCCAAATACGGGAAATATTAATTGTGATGTTGGGGTTCATCATGACCAGACTGCTTAGTTTGACTTACATGTAATTTGCATAATGATCCTCCCTGCCAAATTATACGTATACTGACTGTAGGGTTTAAAGAATATAAATACATGTTGAATAGAATAAAGATGCAAATGCGTCACTATATAATTAAAAATCTGAGGCGCATTAAAATTGTCATTTAAATTGCTGGGAATGTTTATTTTAGTTGAAAACATGAAATCTTTTTTTTAACCGTATAAAATATCGAGTGTTTTTCTTGCGCTACTAAGGTTTTTCTACATGGGTTGTACTATTCCCCACCTTTTTCTTGGTCCAATCCTCCTCCCCTTCTATCCTTGGTCAGGTATTCTTGCCTTTGTCTTCTTTGACAAATGTCCATAAATTTCTTCCTTTGGCACTGGCTATTCGAGCTCCGTCTGGTCCTCATCATTTCATTATTGTCTTGACCACTTTTCCAATGGTCTCAGGAATGGTCCACCCTCCCCTACTCCCTCAAGCGCCCTCCCCCTCTAGTTTTTCTAGCTAACCTCGCAATTTCCCCACTGCTTTTTCCCATGAGGGGTAAAGTGCATGGGTTTCATTTCTTTCGTATACCTACACCGTATGTATGCTTCGCTCGAAATCCACGGTGTGTCATACCGTTGCATCACGGGTAATTGGTTCATGGTCTTATTTCCTGCCAGGAGATTTTTCACTTTTCGGGAATCGGAATGATGCTTAACTGCCTTTGCACTTTCCCCGAACGATTGATCCACTGGCTCCTTAATTCCTTTATTGGTTATTTGCACCGTTATCCATTAAGTGCAATCAGCGATACTGCAATGGTGGAAAACCATTAAAAATGATAAAATCTGCAATCCATATACGTAAGCTTTTTTTAAACATATAATGATGCGTGCGATGATTGCATGTAAAATGATTCGTTCATCTTCTGTAGACATGCACTATGCAGCACTAAGCCACATGTCAGTCGAACCTCGTTAAGATGAATCCCAAAGAACTTCAATTTTTTCCATTTGAACCGTAGTTGGTATTATCAGAATTCAGACAAAACATGACTTCAACAGTAAGAACCAATCATCGAAGTCATGGGAAGGCATTACAATTTTTATCGGGGAATTCTCCGTTATTACCATTCCGAAATTAATATTCTTCTGCCAAGCCTTAGGACGGTGACTGGAAATAAATTCGTATTCTATAATGCTGTATTCACAATGAACGAATTGAAGACAAAAACGGTCGTCACTCGCGCGCAGATCAAATTGACTAAAAATGCCATACGTAATTTCTACTTTTTTGGCTGTCAAAAATGAAATGGTCGAGAGCTCTACTTTGTCGTAATAAATCGCATTCGAATCGTATAATCTATGGAAACATTGCATGATAACCGAAAAAGTCAGTTCAAACCACTAAGTAATACACGCGAGAAAACCGGTGACGAGCTCAAGATGGCGTCAACGACGATTTATGTCTTCAATTGCTTCATTGTGAATACAGCATTAGGCTACATGTATCAGAAATAATGAATCTACATGTATGATAACAAAGGGCGTTGCGAACATGGTTAATGATGATGATGATGATGATGATAAAAAATAAAACGAGTTTTGTTAAGGATGTTCTGTATTTGACAACAATTTTATATACATGTATACGCAAAGATGCATAAATTAATTTTAGAAGAAAGCAATATTGTTTCTTGCCGAATTTAAGCGTGTCATCTTAGCCACTTATACTGCATGCATGAACAACGATTTCTCGTAATAGGACAAAATTGGGATGTCTTTTTTTTTTAATGATGGTACTAATGGGTGTAATTTACATGTATACGGTACATCGTAATGTCTGTTCATTTTTTTGCCAGATTTTTTTAAACATTTACTTCACAAACTTTTGAATTAATAATTAGTTCACTGGTAATTTGATATGTTGTGTGATTATTACTAAAATAACTATTGCACGTATATTAGATGTTCTCGTCCATGCATGTTATCAGCTGGATACCAATTACGCTGCATTTTAATTAAATTAGTAATATCGAAGAACGTTTCCTGTCGAGCATCCTAATTGGAAAAGTAAAAAAATTTAAGCGCGGGGAATATTTGAGAAAAAATGATAAAAACCAGTGTCGATATACTTTTTAAAATACGTTTCCCAACAAAAAATATTCCTTCGAGTTTCCTGGAATGAACGCTAGATGGCGCATCTTACGTTGTTAAGACGCGTGTATACATGGTGTGTAAGTTCGTACTTTGAGCGGAATATCGGGTATGAAATCTAATTCCCCATTTTATCGCAACTTAAGAATGATCCCTTATCACGGGGCACTCGTGAAGGGTCTACGCCATATTACGCGTACTTATATTATAATATAAGTTACACGTCTTTGACTGGCATTAAAAGACGTTTTTGTGCGTATGTACTAATTCACCCCCAAAGTTCACGTTGCCAAAAAAAAAAAAAACTGAAAGGGGGGGGGGATGTAAACGTGGAGAGGGCTAAAGGAGTGCTCGGTGGGACGGTCACGTTGTCTGCCCCTCGTCCAATGGGGTGGCGCCTTTCGGGAAGGGACAACGCGCGCCCTCCGCCAGGGGAGCGCATGAGCAGTCGCACGCGCAAAGGGCAGCCCCTAGGGGGTGCTGGGGACTGATTTATGGCGGCTGCTGTTTCTTCTGAATAGGCAAAAAAATATCTAAAAAAAACGACGCTCCTACCCTTCTCACTCTCTCTCACTTCTTGCATGGAGGTCTTATATACGTGTACTTCGCTAAATGCGGATGGCTGCTTGCCAAGGATTTTGCAGTATTTTATCCACGGGTGAATTTGCGTCTCTTCTGGAAAAACTGGGGATGTCGTGGAAATTATGGCCATCTAAAAACAACGAGAACACGTTATTTGCATTTTGTTTTTTAAAACTTAGAACCTTCTGTATCATTGCAAACAAAAAGAATTTGCCACTTTTTTCAATACGATATTCCAACAGCTTGTCCTTCAATTAGGAGTTTGTCATCCAATTAGGAGTTTGTCATCCAATTAGGAGTTTGTCATCGAAATGTTTCCATGATCACCCACGACTTCACGCGAGTTACAGCGGAATTCGCTTAATACGAATCACGAATATATGATAGCATGAACTAATTTCCAGTCCCCGATTATTGAAATCGTGTTGTTTCTGGCTTCTGATAATAGGAACTACGGTTTAAACAAACAAAAAAGTTGTCGTCCCAACGAGATTCTACTGTACACATGTATTTAGATTTAGAATTTCTAAAAAAAAAAGTATATTGAGATTGGACAATTAGATCCAAAATCTAAATGCTTTTTAGAGATGCGATTTTTTTGCTGTGAAATTTTGAAATGCGAATAAAGTATTCGTCGAACAATATTTAAGAATTCAGCCCTGCGCATATTTGTTTCTAAAGTCAAATTTATAGACGTCGTGACAACAAACATCAGCCCAATAAGGGAAGGAAATTAATTATCATAGTCGTACATCGCAACAACATACGCTGTGGACATTTGTACATGTTACAGTGAAACCCGCTTAATTCGATCACGTTGGTTCCATCAATTTTGATAGACGATAAAGGTCAAAAAACACGTCAAAGATTGATCTTACCAAAATGATTTGTTCTGTTTTAAAATACGTATATTTAATTGTATACGTACAGTATAGTGTTTGATGTTGCCTGCTTGCTGCATGCAACGACTGAAATTTACTTTTGTAAAATACTTTGAAAATTCATGAGTATACATGCAGCATGCACCTGATGCATTAGATGCTGAAATGCACGAATGCGTTTAGTATAGACTAAGACACGTGGAAATTTGATCGAATTATGCGATGAGAAGACCGGATTAACTCGACGTTTTTAACATACGGCAGCATTTAAAGAAAAACCCGTTCTGACTGTTTTGACCGAATAAAATGGCTGACCTGATTAAGCGTGATCGAATTAGGCGACTTTCACTGTAATCGGAAAACGGCAGTCATATTAAAGCTATGAAGTTAAAAATTGATTTATTCCCTAACGTGAGTATATACATATATGTAACGTTAGAAAAGTTTACCATCGCGTGTTAAAGCTTTATACGCACGCCATCATAACCTCAAAATGTAGTGCCGTCGTTTACCATAGGCGGCGCTGGGAGTTACCGAAATTCTTGCGCGGATTAGTGAAGTTATCTCGCGAATCCTGCATGGATGCATTCCCGGTGCGTTTACGAACAATCGTCTCGCTACGGGGGGCTACCAGAAATGAGGAATAGCTAGCCTTGTTAATTTATGGCAGGAAAAATGTCGCGCATGCGTTGGCAAATGCGTGGATGTAACGTAGCCGTGTCAAAAAAGACGAGGGAACAATCGGCTACATATTTTCAGGAATTGAAAAAAAAAAGCGGGGCGGCCATTGTTGCGTCTTAAAGTAATTACCGAGCGCCTATTTGCAAAAACACGCGCTCGATGGTTGGCGCTCGCCAGGGGGCGCTGCTCGGTCGTTGTTGTTCTTCGGCGTTGGAGTGTTGCGTGGCAGCCACTTACGGCGTAATGCTCGCAAATGGCACGTTATATGCATTCATTGCGGCCATAACCCTCGGATTCCTAATTTTATTGTCGCTGCATGCATGCATGACTTATTAGACGAAACGGCTTCAAAATTAGGGCCATGAAGGTGCTCCCTGCCTGCCTACTCGCATGCAAGAAAACGCCGGCCATTCCTATTTTAGTGAACGACAATTAATTCGAGAACGAATTTCCGAGGGTGGAGGGGGTAATTGGTGGGAAATTTCCCCCAACACACACACACACCGGCAGAAGTGCGTGGAATTTGCGCAGCGCGCATTTTTAACAACTCTTTGCGGCGACCCCGAACTCCCGGTTCACGCCTTCCTCGAGATAACTTTGATTTTTCCCTAAACGCGAGGGGGAGGTGCTGAATTAAAGGCACGCGTCTGGTACCTTAGCGTATTCCTAATCCGTACCGTAGTGACGTCACGTGCGTTGCGGAACTTTGTGGCGTGACGTCACGCTGCCCTTAAAAGTTCGCGTTTACACGTTTTTTTTATTTATTTACTTACTTCCCCCAAAATAACGATTAAAATTGATCAGACGGGAAAAGTTGGATCAACTTCAACTGATACGGATGCGGTTGCAAATGTCGTATATACGTCACTTAGCCCCGCCTCCTTTCAGTTGCTCATGCGTGGCCACGCACGTGACGTCACTATACGGGTACGCCGGTACGGATTTGGTCGATGTGAATAGGCCATAACACGGGAAGATTTCGGGGAAGGGGACCCCCAAAATAGTTCGTAAAACGGAAAATTCCTAAATGGGAATCATGTTACGTCACCAAACATTAACATTCTCATAATTTATACACTGAAAACTGAAAATGTGTAAAATAACAAAAAATGTGCGAAAGAGTTGCGCACACCTTATGGTTGGTTGGTTGGTTTGTGGATTTTTAACGTTGGCCTATTTCTGCACACGAGGGCTAAACACCAACGCCAGGGGA
>JAQGBX010007617.1:0-11256 GCA_034698745.1 Megaphyllum sjaelandicum | reverse complement strand
TTTACGGAAAACTTTTTTACAGTAATTTAAACATTTTACGGAAAACATTTTTACAGTACTTTAAGCATTTTACGGAAAACATTTTTACAGTAATTACGGAACTGGTTCCGTCAATTTGCTGCCAGTACTTTCCCGTAAATTTTACGGAATTTTTTTTTACTGTGAAGTTAGTTCTGAAAATGTCTCATCGGTTTACTCTCGTTTCATGTATTCTATACTGTATAATTAAATCACCTGAATGACACTGGAATGCAAGTATTTACGAAGCATTTTAATTTTTCTTTTTACGATCTTTTAACGTGAATTGTTCTAAAATTGAAAGGTGGTTATTCAGTAGATCGTGAGTGGAGAACACGTTGTTTTTCCACGATATAAAATTGAAGCAAACACAAATTAAAAGGCAACTGTCTTGTAAACCGTGCGCGGACATGGATTCATTTAAGGTGAAAACAGACGGGTCGACCGAAAGAGGGAATAAATTGCATTGTTTTATTAAGTTTATAGCTTCATAAAATGAATCGTAATTAAGCTTTAAGGGTTTACGAGCCTTGTATACACGCGGCGACTGCGAGCTTGCAGATATAACCGGATAGCTTTGACCCTGGGGCCATATTTAAATTTATTTTACTATGCACGATGAAGTGGTTTTTTAGCTTATATACGCATAGCCAACAATCTCGCGTCTTTTTTGTTTAATAGTCATCATACAACTAGTAATACAATAAATAAACCATTATGCTCATATACATGTATATACTTTGTTTTACGAGCAATAGGTTTTTCAGAGTGAACTCAACGGGCATGCCTTACCAAAAACTGACGTTTAATTTAATTGTATATAAACTGAGATGAGAGGTTGAATTTTTTTAAATTATTTGGATAAACACCTACATAATAGTTCACATTTATGGCGAGTTTATGATATATCGCGCCCCATATAGCTGCATAGTCTCATTCATAAAATGAGAGAACTTTTTGGTGTCGCCCTCTTGCGGTTATCAAGTATAATTCATAAATACATAATACAACGTGCATTTTAAAATCATCCTGTCATATAAGTGTTAATTGACAAATTGAAAAGGCATGCAAGTGGTCCATTAATTTACAAAAAAAAAAAAAAATAGGTAAACTGATAGTTGTACCAAAGCCTTTGTGAAAACAGATAAGGGAACCGGAAGTGAGTAAATACACGTTGCAAAAGTTTATCGATTTTGCACTTGACATCAAAAGTCAGGCCGCAGTCGGATCAAATAAAATTGACAAACACTTTTACCTGAAACAGTCGATGAAACCCGATATTAACCAGTCTATAGGTTGAAAGCGTTAACGTTTCATTGGAATTTTTTCCATCAGCTATATTTTAAGTATAGCGTTATAATCTCTGATAAGCGTATATCTAATAAGTTATATAATTTAACGGAACAAACGAACCGATGCTTCCATCATCTGAGTTTGCCAAAGGACCGGAGATAAAGGCGAGCTATATAATTCAGCATTTGATGCACACGTATACTTATACTGTAGGCTATACACGTATATATCATTCAATATTAAATTCCTAAAATCGAAATATTAATAAGCCAAAATGTAATACATTGAAATGTATCGTATTTTGAAGAAGGACGTGTTTTAAAACGCTGGAAATATTGGGTTACTGTATTTATTGCATTCCATGTAAAAAGCGTGTTTTTTATAATAATCACTCTTTTGTCATGTCTAAAGACATTATTTGCCAAAAAAAGTTTTTTCCCCTAAATAATCACAATTTGTTATGTTTAAAACATGGTATTTGAGAGAATATATTTTCACAAAATTAGAGAATATAATACGTGTTAAAATATATCACATTTACGTAACAAGATTTGTTTTTCCACATGTACCATTGAGTGCAATATAGCACCTTTAGAAAGGTGCAATGCATTGCACCTATTAAAAAGGTGCCACCGGTGTAGAGTGATATACAATTATTTTTCTTTTTGGGTTATATTTTTCTGCATGCAAAAAGACGACGTTATATGATCCTCGGAGAAATGTCAGAAACATGTTTATAAGACGAATGTTATAGATATACGAATATCATTGTTTCAGAACTTCTCTCTTCAGGAAGTCGTGACAGTGCCACCTATATTACCATAAGTCAATTTAGACCCTAACAATTTAAATATCTTTTTAATGACTTTAACGCAGTCAATGATATATACAGTCACTTTGACTAAAACTGGACTACAAGTATAACAACCGTGTTTTGGCCTCCAGTGCTTTCACTGAGAAAGAAAACTAGAAAAGCGTTTACCATGATGGCCAAAAATACTCGTATTTCTGTTAACCCATTGATTTAATTAAGTTTGACCGATGTTTCACGTCGAAGTTTGGACGGTTGCAAAGTGCTGCCATCTACTTCGAAATGTTTATATACGCATGGCGTGTATTTGGCAGCAGATGTCGAAATGACAGTAGATTTGTTACTATATAAGATAATGTCAACAGCTGGTCATCAATTGTCATGGTCAAACCCTGTTCGTCGATAAGCAATGGTCTCGCCTATTTCTTCTTCGTCAATATAAGGTATAATAATCGTATAGAAAAATAATCGTTGATTAAAGGTTTTCTAATCAAAGAATACATGTAGATAACGGAGCAATAGGAAATTGCAACTTTTGACGAGTTAATTAACAACCGTATGGATTTGTTTAAATTTTTTGTTACGCATAATGAACGTAATAAAAAAACTAAGAAAAAAAAATTTAAAAAAGCAAACAAAGATTTAAAGAATCGTTAGCACAAACCGTTTTATACGTGTATATTGATCAAAGATTGAACACTAGACCGGGACTGGATTAACCTAAGCCAATTAAACTCCATAATTACGCAAATTGTACTCTATACTTCAGGTCTGAAGAGATTAACGACCGGTTGCATCACCCACTTCAAATGTTCCTTATTAATCCCATTTGTCAATTAAGGCCTCTAATATACAGATACTATGCATTTACGTCATAATGAAAATAGGTTGATGCAACCGGTCAGAACCCACAATTAAATGTATAAAGTAATGTACCTGCAGTGAGGTAAACTATGCAGGAGTTTTTCATACATCTAAAATGTGTGACTTTTAAGGTTTAAGCATTGCAGGGCCGTGTAGAGATGTTACGACCCTCTTAACAGGCCGTTAACGTAACCCTTCAATTTATTAATCAGTGATTAAACCTAGAATGGCGTAACCGACCAATTAGAAAGAGACTAATTTTTCCAGTTTGACAGGTTTCAACCCCGGGATGGGAAGGTCTGTCTGATTTCCCGATGAGCAAGCAGGGTACCCGCATGGCCGGAGGGTCATGCTGACCCCTGGTTAGTTTCACCTTTTTCTCCCCCTCTCTCACTAATGCCATCTACCCCTTTTACGTACATCCATCCGTCATCCTGTTCCGAAATTGCCAGACAAGTGGCGCCAAAAAGCAGCCTGAGGCTCCACAGCCCACTCTCATCATTCAAACTCGAACTGACCACTGTCCACCCAGTTCCACTTACGTGGACACCGTGTATGCAAACAAATGGTATTATATAGGAGACCGATGGACGAGGGCTTAGTGTTCGCTAAATGTGAGCTAAGGGACGATTCAAGGAATTTGTAATTTTTAAAGCCTGGCTTAAGGTAGGATTCCAGTTTTATGGTCAGATTAAATTTACAAAAAAAAAGTCACAGATTGCAAAATGAAGAGTCGCGGGCAAACTCATTAGGATTTTTATTGCCCGATTTGTTCCGTAAATAATTCATTTGCCTCATCGACTGATTTGCATCTCAAAAGATACTTCCTTAGGGTTGATGCGTGACGTCATATAAAGTGTGGTACTCGGAAGTTTTACAAATCGTATTTTGGCTGTCGTTTAAAAAATTCACTTAAGGATATCGCCGTTTTCTTATAACAATTAATACAATCCTTTTTCACCCGTGAAATTACGACTGCTAACGACGCATGATTCGATTATTAATGTTGATAATCGATTCTCATCATAAAAAACTAATGGGTGAGAACATCAAATAATGAATTCAGATCTTATTTTTATGAAAACGTCAAGAGAATCTTGGGAATATCTCCATCCTGGAAAATGAATTGAAGAAATGCGCATGGGATATGGCCTGAAAAATTTATACATCTAAAGCGTTGTCAAAACATAATGTCAACCAAATCCGAAGAATTTTTTTTTTTAAATTTCAAATTTTGATTCAATGTTGAAAAAAAAAACGAATAACTACGAAGTATTTTATAAAATTGAATGTATTTGTAATCAAAAATGTGTAATTTCAAAATATTTTAAAACATGTGACTCAAATTTCTCATTCGTTGTAACGAGCATTTTTCTATTTAATTCTAATTTTCAGCATTTTGTATTAATGATTTAAAAACTGCGCCATGCACTTGAGAATTAATATTACTGATTTTAAATTATTACTTTACTCGTATCCCCCCCCCCTCACATCAATAACGTGCTTACACTGTAATGTATACGTAATAAAAGCCTAAAAAGGTGCCTATAGAAGTGTGCATTTTTGTATAACTATTTTTAGAGTGATAGGACCATAACGAGTCAACGCTCAAGAGACAAGTAATTTCACGTCGAGCGTAAAATTCCTCGCCTTATTTCATTTGCATACAATTTCATAAATGGACTGCATTAAAATTAAGGAAAATTGGTACATGCATGTAGTACTAGCCTGACTTAATTGAAAAAACACTTTCTTAATCCGCACGCACGAACCCTTTGGTACCCTCGGTATACTCGGGCTCAAAAAGATAACGTAACTCGTGTCTAATTGGTAATGAACTTCTCACCTAACAATTACGCATCTCAAATGGTGGCCACAATCATTGTTCAATTAAACAATGGAAATAACTTCACGCCAACTCATACATTATACTCGGCAGGTGTCCTTAACAGCGTTTCGAGGGTAGAAAAAAATACCCCAACGACCCCATCGCTCAAAATCAAATTTGGTAATTAATGAAGTCCCTAAATATATACAAACATGCGTGCGAAGCATTAATCGTCAAGATTTTAAACATTTATACTGTATATATAGTAAAGGCTTTTGCCATTCTGCATGCACTCTATAGAAAAGTATATATAAATGTTGTATAGACCCACTCATTCGTCGCCGTTTTGGCAATATATAGGACAAAGCCTTTTCTATCGGAAAAAAATGATTAGTAATATACCGTATCGCATGCGTGAATATGCATGCATTTTAAATTTATACAAGATTCAATTCTATTCTTTACCATACTGTATAATGTACAGTCAGTACAATTGTATAGTACCAATTGGCAGGTGGATCTTAATGCAAAATAAGTCAAGACAGCAGCCTGGTCACGATGGTCCCCAACATCAGACTGGAGTTATTATATCCAGTATTGGGAAACTTAATTAACGAGGAGGATAAAAGTTCTTACACCTTTTGAAAACTTAAAGCTATATACGGTTTATTTCAAATTTAATATAAATACGAGTTTCGAATTTTTGGGTGTTTAATTTGATATACAGATGTATACACTGTAAAAACAAGGTCTTATTTAAAGACGCATTTTTCATCTTAAAACTGCTAGAAAAAAATATAATTTTAATAAGACATTTAATGTGTCTGATATTGCTGTATCAGCCATTTTCAGACATGAAATGTATCTTAATAAATTAAGTAAAGGTGTTGGTGATATCATAAATAAGAATTCAATGTAAAAATTATTAGGAAGTAATTTTGGATAGTACAGTGGATAAGGCACCATTAGTGATAAGTTGGTGGATCGAGTCCAGGTATAAGTTAAAGAACAATTTAGAAATTGAAACCGAGTGGACATGTTATATGCAGATTCGATTCAATGATTAAAAGTCTACTGGCTATTAATTTATTTAATGCATTTTCAATGATTTGGGTAATGCATTTTAAAATGTTTTTGAAATCAGAAGAAACAAGACACTTTATGTGACTTATTTAGTTTCAGACACCAAAAAAAGACGTGTAATACGCCTTATTTTTGTCTACAACGAAAAAAACTGATAAAGTGTCTTAAATTAAGACATCCATTTTTACAGTGAACATACATGTACATGTGATTTAAAAATGCGGCCGGAATACGGGGATTTTCCTACGAAATGTTAATAATTTCTTCAATCGTATCGTTATAGCGACGTTAAAAACAACGACCTGCCATGAAAGTATTGTTTTAATGTTTAGAAATGCATGCACAATGACGATATTAAAAAAAAAATTGAAATGGTTATTCTACGAGTACTATACAGTATGACAACTATTTTGATGAACGAGCCAAAGCTTCTTATTTTGCATTTTTGTTTCCAAATACACGATTGAAAAACATGGACAATCGGTATACCGTAATGTTATTTTCATCGATATAGTCGCGTATATTGTTTTCGCTGAAAAACTTTATAAAAAAAAAGATGCAAAACTTCACCGCGCCTGAATTCCTAACGGCAAAACTTTACTTTATCGTCCCCTGAGCTGCAGAACGCAACAGCCAAAGCTCGGTGCAACCGGCCCCAAGAAACAACACATTCCCAAATCGGTCGTTATCTAAGCGTTATCCGTGGACCCTCGCACCCACTACGATAAAAAAATTTTAGGAGGGGGGAGGAGGATAACAACGCCCCTCCTCAACCCCCGTCGGAAGAAAAAAAACACCTTCAGATAGCGCATTTCCAATGGTCGCTTAGCAATCGGCAGATTACGAGTTAAGAGCCTCTTAAGTGGATAAGGGAGGGAGGACCCAGATAAGCGCCATCTTGAATCTCGACCCTGACCAAGATGGGTTCAATTTCAAAAAAACTTTCAATCAACACGCGTGCAGCTAGGCAGTAGGCACATACAGGTAAAGCAAACAAACTTCCATCTTGGAAAAAAACCGAACGTGTACGTAAACATAAACAGGTGTTGTCCGGGCGCCTATTGGTCGCTTCCGGTCACGTGAGGAGCGCGGGCTCCACCCCGCTGACCATAATCGGCATCGTGGGCGTATCGCGTTGGGCAGCCGCAGGTGGATGCGTTATTCCGTCCCGTGCCGGCCAATTATTAGTTAGGAAGGCGACTAAGTGCTTCCTAATGCTACATGATCGTCCTATTGGCTAATGGCGATGCACTGACCCCATCGGTTTTTGCTAGCTAGATCCCAACCTCTTGGCCGATCCCAACCGCTTCGCGTCCTGTTGCGCTCTCGCCAGCTCAACTAGTCGTAGCTCCGCGTCAGCGTGGACGAGACGCGCACCGTCCTCGCAACGCAACGTGCCGCTCGCGGAAAGGAGCCATAGTTTAGAATATCGATCGGTCGTTCGACGGAAGTAGAACAAAATAAATAAACCGAGATGGCGGGTGTCGCGAGGCTCTTAATCCAGGAGTCCTAGCCAGTGTCCAGCCGGCATCACGTGGACAAGTGCGCGTACAAGTGAATCGTATCTATAGGACAGTGGGCGATGACCGGTCCGTTCCATGGCGTTACGAGTGACCGTTAACGAGGCGTAGTAATCCGATCCACGTGCTCCATCCTAGGACTTATACCAATGCCTGCTTCGAACGCTAAGAAGCCATCGGTCATCGATGACCGCCTCTAGTGCCGTTCCAGTCGCCGCGAAATCGAGCAGTTAGCCCGGCCGCTTCCGAGCGTCGTAGCGCCGGCCCGAAGATAAGCCGCTCTTTCGGTGCAGAGACGCGAATCGAACTTAACTTTTCTCGATTAAATTCGCGAGTTTTTATCACGGTTCCAGCCGCCATTTTTCGTTAGGGTCCGTTAGCGCGAGCGCCCTAACGAACCGCGCACGTGCTCGTACGCGCGTTCTAGTTTCGTAGAAGGTCATCGTTAGGTCATCGCTGACCGATCGCTCGTATAATTGGCCTAGTGTTTGGAACGTTGACTGTATAAACGGCCGAAATTATAACGACGGATCTTGAAAATAAATAAAAAACGCGTATGAGAACTCGACCGAATTTGCGTACTTTATAAATAATGTCCTACGCGCAGTTTGGATACCCCTATCATCCTGCATCACAGGTTCGTTCCAATTCATTTTTATTATTATTATAGTTACGATTTCGATATTTCGATTTTTTAAAAATCAAAATTTAGGGTAAGAGGACGGAAACGTGACTACGGATTGCAAGTTCATGCACGTGTACAAATTAGGCCTACGCGTTAACATTTCTGCAATTTTCATCCCATTTAACCGCATTGATATGCACGCGCAATTTTGAATGGACAACAAAATTGCGCAAATAGCCTACGTCAGGCGGGTGATTTTACCATGCATCACAGTATCCGTGGACCGATGTAATTCCATCGGATGGATTGGATTGGATTTGTTGTAGTCAGTCCTTTGAGTAAGTATACTGCAGATTTAAAAGTAGGCTTACCTGTATCTGGCTTGTTAATATACAGTATTTTCAATCCGTATATACAAATGCATGGTATAACGATCCTCACTATCCCTAAAACGCATATACTGTAGATATTAGAAGGATGCGATGTTCGTTGAATTCAGCGGATTAAGCGAGCCGATTCCGAATAATACGTCCATGCATTCGTGCATATAATAATAATAATAATTAATACTGGCTATATGCTTATATACCTGTAATCGTTTCTTTTCATTCAGTTATTAATCAATGGAGAACCATAAATTAAGGAATACGCTATTCTCCCCATATATATTTGAAAGAATATATGCTAAGACGCTATATATATCGATTGTAAGATGCACCTCGAGGTCAGTATACAGTGTATCAACAACAAAACAAAATCTTAAAGACTTGGAACGATCGCCTTCAGGAAAGCTTCTTCATAGGAAAAAGTGCGTCTTATAGAATTGATTAAATATATATAACATATACCAGGAATAAAAAAAAACATTAAAAAAAACATTCACAAATTCATGCATGTTGAAGAAGTTTTACGCGTATATAGAATTTATAAAAAATTAATATGTATAGGCACCTTATTATTATACCCATACATGAATAAGCATACCTATGGGATTTGTTTAGAAAATAATGCATGCATGCATGCATTTTGATTTTAAAAAGAAAAATCCAAGTTGTGATATAATTTATAACCCGTCGTATATATATCACTGAATATGAAATTCGTTTATTTCCTATACACTATATATTCGCCTTAATTATTGCATATACCTGCTTACAAGTATATGTACAATATGCAGTATATAGGCTATATATAAAGACTATAACTAAAAAATACATGTCTTAAAATTATAAAGGATGCGATGTTTAACTATAAACGTGAAGAATATGCGCTAATTATTTATTGCAAATTGGCGATACGAAATCATGTATATGCAAATTTGAATAAATCCTGAACATAACAGGGAAACGTGTCAGTTTAATCAGCCTGTATACAGTTGTACATATATGTTTGATGTCAAGGACATGCACGCAAATAAAAAGGGGACATGACCAAACGTTGGCCATCATTTTATTTATAGTTTTTATATAGTTTCCTCTTAATGATATATCCACGTTTAATGTTATACACTGTATATATGTAGTTGTAAGTAAAATGTTCAGAACGTTTTCATTCGGAATACAGGCATATACTGTACTTAAGCAGTATATATATATATGAACACATTTTTAGAATTATTAATATTTCTATAATATTAATAGAAAATTGCATATGCAAAATATCCAGAAAATAAACTTATTGGGATATATCCACATGCAGGTGATATAACGAAAAAAAAATTCTAAATAAAAATAAAAATGGCAGATTATAGGTGCGTGGGCCTATTTCGCTGAAGGGCTTCGCAATATAATGCTTATTATAGTTTAAAGTAAGCAGCTGCGAGTTGTCATAATGAAGTGAGTCCATCGAAAAACATGTTGATTCAACTAAACCCCTTCCAGATAAAATCAGATTTAAGTGTTGAATGCTGCTTTAAAAAAACCTCTATTTATCCACATGCACGGTTAATCCTCTTTATAAGCTGTTGGGGCTTCAGCTATTTAAGAGCTTTTAAGTAGCAGGGTCACCTATACCTGCATGGCTTCCTGTAGGCTGAAAAGCCACATGATGTAGTCACGTCTAGTCCAAACAGGTGAATCCATGGAAAATTCGAGCGCAGATGATGGATCCTTTGTATATATACGCACATATAAACAGGAAAACGGATCTCGTTAGGCGTGTACAGTATACGTAATGGAATTTAATGGTTCAACATTTAGATTTAGTGCTAGAAATGGCACTATACAGGGTGCGTCAAACTACGAGGTTGTTGACGTTTAAACTGAAATGACTTTCAATACACCCTGTAAAGGTCCAATTTTGTTACAGTAAAAACTCGATTTTATGATTGATGCCAGGGGTGTTTCATATAATCGAAAATTTCAGAGAATCGAGTTTGACATTGAAAATAATAGAAAACCAATTTTAAAAAAGTAGGAAACAAGTAAATTAAGTTTTCTAAGTATTTTATCACATTACATGTTCATGCATGTACAGTAGAACTCCAATTATCCGAATCAATTGGGACCGGACCCCATTCGGATAATGAAAAATTCGGATAATTGGATTTTTTCCGAAAAAAGGGTACACATATTATTTATTTTAAAGAAAAAGAGCTTATTTTCGGTACTGTATGCATTTTTAATTAATTAAATGAAAAAGCAACACCTTTTCCATGTTATATAGCGTATGTACTTATACAAGTGCTGTACATTAGTACATGTACATTGTAATTGAAAGTCATTGTTTGCTGAACATCTCGGTCAAAGTAAGGTGTTTCACTGTCTTGATCCGTTTTTGGGCAGCCAATGCGAATCAATGCAGTACATGTATGTTTCCGCCTTAAATTTATTTTCTGAAAGCGATTCGGATAGTCGGAGTTCGGATAATTGGAGTTCTACTGTATCACTTTTGTTGAGCAGGTTGGAAAATATCATGAATCTTCTTCCGTTTCACCATCTTGATTTTTTTTTTGGTCAAAGCCAAACCCCTTATTTTTTTAGTTGAAATAGCTGGACTACTGCTAAGAGCAGGCCTTAAACAAGGTACCCTAATGTATTTAATTAATTTTCCCAAGGTTGAGGATTTTCACTTTTGTTGAGCAGGTTTGAAAAAATCATGAATCTTCTTCAGTTTCACCATCTTTATTTTTATTTATTTTTTTTTTTTTGTCAAAGCCAAATCCCTTATTTTTTTAGTTGAAATAGCTGGACTACTGCTACGAGCAGGCCTCAAA
>JAQGBX010007616.1:0-11256 GCA_034698745.1 Megaphyllum sjaelandicum | reverse complement strand
ATCATCATGTCCAAGGGTTAAAGCAAGATGTAACGTGACTCATCTGTTATCTGGTCACTTTTTAAGGTACATTGGCATTGTAAAAATTGCAAAAAAGACAACAAACACTGGTCACTGTACACAATAGACGGGTAGTCACTGGTCACATAACAGAGAATTTTCATGAAGGAAATGTACACTAGAAAAAACAATACACTAAAAAGTGTTTAATATAAACAGGTGGTCACCATTCAAATGTGGTCACTTTTCCAGGTTTTACCGTACGAATATCATTAAAAGAACTCGCTTTATGCGAATTTCTGATGGTATACGAACTCATTTCCATACAGTCCCCGGCCCATAGGGTATACAAGAATAATGTTAATTCCTTCGTTTGAGACGAATTCCAAATTCGGATATTACAAATTTTCGGCTAAAACGAATGAATTTTTGTTTTCAATTCCAAGCATTCGTGCTATGTAATTTTAAAACGATCTTTAATCAATATGAAAACCGTTATATAGGGGAATTTTCCTAGAAAAGGTGCAACATCTTCTTATTCATGTTGGTGGGTATAGGATTTCATCCAAACTTAGAAAAACCTTTAGTTTCTCCTGTTGAAGTCGTGTTTTGTCTGGCTTCGAATAATACAAACTATGGTTTAAACGAACAAATAAAATTAACGACCCTTGAGATTCGTCTAAAAGAGTTTCGACTTACGAAGCATAAATCGTCTGCTAAACTAATAAAGTTACTTAATTTTAAGAAAGTTTTAAATCTTCCAGTTTATTTAACAATAAAATGAAAAAAATTGGAAAAAAAATCCAACATCGAAGCCGGGACAATCAAATGCAAAGTTTAAGCAAACGATTTAGGATTCTCGTAAAATTTATTTTAAATTAACAGGGAAATTGAGACGTTTCTAAAAATGTAAGACCTGAAAGATCCATCTGCGGTCCATGGGAATTATGGAACATTAGACATTAAATTGTTTACATGATGTTACATCTACTGAACCCTAAATGGCGCTTTTTTGAATTCTCAGTGAATATTTTTCAAATTTAAATTATTTCGTGGAAAATTCATAAATGTGAACCTTGCATTTCTTCGTTATCCACAGGCAAAAGAAAAATATTCAAAATATTTCATGTTATGCCACAACCTACAATTTTATCTTCGACAAATTCCCATGGGCAACGGATCACTGATATGGTTCCTCTTATAAGCAAAATTACAAGAAGAAAATATACTAATTTTAAGTCAGTACGTTATAAAGCAGCAATTCTTTCCAGATTTTTCCTTCTCAGGTACGTACTTAATTCAACTCGTTTTCACTCCGTTTTTTATCTCTCTCTCCCCCACAGCTTCTGTGTTCACCATAAAGCGTTTAACGCGAATTACGCGTTATTAGCTCTCCGTAATTAATTATTCATAGGTGGTAATTAATAACGGGAACAGAAGCCAGAAGGCAATCAATATCTTAATTCAGTAGAGACACTTTACGAACGCAGCATCGACGCTGGCGAATCAATATTGGATTTTAATTTGGCTTTTTATTAATTTTACGGCTCTGCTATATAGAGTATAGAAGGAAGGAAGGAAGTAGGTATAGTAGTATGTGGTGCCTGAAACTGCACCATAGGCACCTCATACTACTCATGTTTTCTCACCGGCCTCAGACTCCAGCTAGGGGAAACTTTTTTCAAATTGTTATTTTAATGTAAACGTTGCCGCTAGATGCGCAAATTAGTTTAACGAAACATTAACTCGGGGAGGCAAGGCTTGAAATTAGCTAAGATGGAAAAAAAAACCAAATGGGTTGAGTGAGGATAACCTCCCACTCCGCACGTTTTTTATAGGTTATGCTCATCTTTTATGGTTTATACTGTCACTTTAGGGCTCAGATATACAGTTCTGTATATTAAGGTGGATGATAAAGTGAAATTGCACCCAGTTTTAAAGACAAATTTGAGAAAACTAAAGCGTGAAATTCATTTTACGGGCTATGAAACGACTCGTAAACCTGACGTTATTTTACGGGGGAAAAAACATCAGAGACTTCGAAGTTTTATTTCTATTTGTTTCGTGGTATACGTTCGACGTCTGCGGTTCTCAGAAGTAAAAAAGTGCGAGGAAATCGGAGAAAACGTGATCGCTTCGATGATTTTCATAGCGGATTTGACGCGAGGTGGATCGCATCGGATATTCATCAACATTTCATGGTTATACGTCGCATAAACGAATCCATATTATTCAAACACTAAATTGCGACGTTGTTTGATAAAATTCAATCGCTCTAGTGGATAAATTGTCGCTTTTCGGACAAATAGTAATTAAAATATTGCACATCGTTTGGAGAATAGTTTTGTTTCCTTAGAAATATGGTATTTGCAAAAAAATATGGCGCCTTTTTGGCAAAAAAATGTATTAATTTGTAATAAATTTGTAATGCTAATAAAAAAATGGTAACGTTTGGAAAAAAAACTATAGTTTTTGGAAAAAGTATCCTCGTTTTTTTAGAAAAAAATGATTGCAATATTATCGTTCTTTCGAAACATGGCAAAGTTAAAAAAAAGAAGAAGAAAAAATAAGAGCAACATTTTTCAAGAAGGCTCGTAAAATTCGGAATTTTGGTAAAAAATTGTGCAGTTTTGTAAAAAATAAAAACTGATTTCTTGATTTTTACGAAAATTTCGAATTCTCCCACGGGTGAATGGGTTGATTAAAAACCCGAAGAATGAATTCCGGTTAATCCGACCCCGGGTAACCGGTAGTTTAACTTACAATTCCAACGCGTCCATGTGTATTTGCAAAAAAAAAAAACGGCAAGCACGCAGAACATACTTTGGGGACAAAAAGTTTTCAAAAGTTTGAAATGCATGTCTGTAAACTTTTCGACTCACCCCGTAGCACGGGACTCATTCCATGACTTCATAAAAAAGACCTATTATTCATTGGGATTGAAGAAAAAAAAACATTGAAAAGTTCCACGTTGGCAACTTGAGCACGGATGTCTCTGCGTGCCAATAAACTAGAAGCCACGCAGCGCCCCCAGCGGTCGTCATCCACGTTCGAAGCTCCTATTTCCCTCTCGTTCTCACTCCGAATCAGTCGTTGAAAAGCCGGCTAAGAGGCAAGACGCGAACGATCTTTGCAGCAGCCGCGACGTCTCTCAATTCTATCTCAATCCATAAAGAGTGCCTTTTCCTGCGGAATGTCCATCCTCGAATGACCCCTCATCCTTGACCGCTGGTCATCCTTCCCTCCTCCTCGTCGATCGTAACTCTCGCTTCCCATCCATCGTTCGGCTAGGAATGTAGTTGGTCAAGCCCGGCAGTTTCGGTGCTTTTCCGACCAAAGACCAGTGAGTGACCAGTGTCCAGCGTAGCCATGGGTGCGACCCTCCCGTGCTGGGCCGCAACGGCTATCTTCCTCTCGGGATTACTGTCCAGTCGAGGAAACCCCTATCCGGGTAAGTTTTTTTAATATCTTTCTTTTCGAAATTCGGTCTCGGACACCTCGACGGGGTATGGAGGGGCGTGGTCTCCTTCCGGCCAATCGGGAGGGAGACCAATTGTGGGTCATCGGACGCCAGAGTGGATGGTCAGTGAGTCGACGGGCCATTGACGAGTCGATCGCGACGTGTCGAATCGATCCACTGACCAAAATTGATCCTGATCGTATCAACGACTATCGCGCTACCTATGCTTGTCACGCAGTGCGAAATGACGTCATGGTCAAACTCTGTGGGGCCAAAGGTGACCATCCAAGTTTGCATCAGCTTAAGTCCATCTTTTGTCAAAATTTACGGAAATCTCAAGTGATGTCCTTAACGTCCCATACTCGTTGTAGGTTAACATTTTCCGAAAAAAAGACCGATGGTCTGTCTATCAGGGAGTCGTTGTCCATGGGGATTTATCGAAGATGGTATAAGACAAAATTAAATGTTTTCAGTAAAAAAGATTTTGCCAATAGATAATGAAGAGAAATGACTAGGAAACATGAGTTAAATTTCAGAAATGACTTTAAAAAAAACATTAGAATTTAAAAAAGCACCATCTAGGGATCAACACATGCAACATCAGGTAAAAAATAAAGATTTTAATTCAAAAATGTGAAATTCACAATGCCTAAATATTTACCTTTGATAACTGCAGAGATGCATTTTTATTGACGCTAAAGATTTCCCAACATTGACCGAAATAACGTTTCGGAATATTTTACCAAACCATGCAGGTATCAGGATAATTTTTCCAAACAACGTAACAAAATATTTTTCCAAATAACATTTCAGAATATTTTATTCAAATAACGTTCCAGAACCTCCTGCGAAACCCAATTTCACAATATCCTCCGAAATAACGTTTCAGAATATTTTTCCAGATAACTTTTCATAAAATCCACCGAAATCACGTTTCAGAATGATTCTCTTAAATAGAGTTTTTAAAATATGATCGTAATTTAAATATATTTTAATATTGCAGTTTGCTTTTTATCTTTCAAAACATCTTGCTTTTCTGGTGGTGTTAATTCTTACCGTTACTCGGGGAACCTGCTATTTTTACATAATTGTAAATTTCTCCATTAATATTCGTCTATTTTTTTTGCTGCTGCTAGCCTGCTAAAAAAAACTCTTAATTAAGATAGAAAAATAAAAATGGAAGATGAAATGACGCTCGATTGGGGCTTCGTTTATCTAAAGAGACAGTTTTTGGAAATTCTCAACATTGACAATATAGAGCTTTAGGAACATCGAATAATTTATGATATTATGATTTCAAACAGGGAATATTTGAGAAGAGGAGGGTATTCTGGAAAAAGTCAAAGGGGATCTATCGCGTACTAAATCGCGCGAAAAAGGTTTAAATCCAGCACAAATGTGCGAGGTATCATGGCAACACTGACAGCTAATCGCTCAGCGAAACTGATGCGTTTTGGCGATTATTTGCTGCCGTTTCTCGGAAACGCTTCCGAGTAGTCGTACATTACGAACAGTCAATAGATCCTTTGAAAAACTCCTATTTTTATGCCACTTTGTTATCGGAAGCAGTTGCTCCAAAAGCATCATAGATGGCGCTGAAATCTGGAAATGGATTACCCATTGGCAACTCGTAGGCATTTACATCGTACATGATTCGTCATAGATGGAGCTGGGATAGTTTTAATGGGTTTGCCCCTCAATGTTTAAGATCGGGAGAAAATCAAGGGACACTACTGTGATTTTGTCGAAACTATGGCAAATTAAGAAGTGACGTCGTTTGTGAAACTGACAATTTGTGAGCTGCAGTGTCACTTCTGAAGCGGGAGTGCGACATATAGTTATGTTGTTCATCATAGATGGCGCTTGCCTTTCGCAACCGAGTGGCCAATTTGTTATTTCAGAAATGCGAATGAGTGATGCAAAATGTTCGCGAAATATCGTTGTTATTCAACGTTTTGAACGTTGGAATGCGTTTGTATGCCCGTCGCGCCTCCTGGCGAGCTTCCGAAAAGCGCAAAAACGCTTCATCCGAGGGCCGTGGGTGGCTTCTCGGAGATAAATTGTTTGGCATTTTGGACGGTCGTTTATCGTGGCGCCCCTCACTCTTTTGTCTTTCTCTTCATTCGTTTTGACGTTGAAGAAAAAGACAAAACAAATTTAAAAGTGTGGCGAAGAAGGGCATCGGCTTAGGCCTAACGCACGCTCGGGGGCAAGGGAACAATCGGCCATTTCCACAGAAATCTAATTTTAGTGTTTGGGGGAAAAACGTTATTGATGCCATACGTTGGCAAACTTAAGTCAACAAAATGAGCCCGTTGCTACTAAGGACAAACGTGAGAGAAGTTGCTTTCTGTCGCCAGGGGCGCCTCGGAAAACATGCCCACAACATTGATATATTTCGTGCGAATGCAATCAAACTGGAGGGGAACACTCCAATAAGAAAATGTACAACGGAAGTAAGGGGGCACTACAATCGCACGGTAGTTTTGCACCATTTTGATTGACTTGAAAATGATATGAAGTGTCGCACTTCAAAACGCTAGAGGGCGTCACTCCAATATTAGATGCATCAAAGTTATTACTTCCGTTATCTATAGGCAAACAACTACTGAAGTTCGAAAACTTCTCATGAACAATGGATCTCTGGTAGACACACTTCAAACTTTTCTATAAAAAGAAATTTAAATTTTTGGGAAAATAAAGCGAGGTTATCAATGTTATCTTACTACATGTATATTATATTTCGCTAAAACTAATTTCCAAAAGAAAATTTCCATTTCATGGTAAGCAAAGCGAAGTTTTCAATTAGATATCATTATTTGAAATTTAGTTTTATCATCACTAAAACTAGTAAAATCCTCATAAAAACTAACTAGTATTAAAAGTTAAAGAGCGCCATTTTCTTTAAAGGAAACACGACATTGTTCTAGAACTTATTAATTTTGACGTCACGTGTTAGGATCATAATTTGACAACGTTTTCGTTGAAAATGGTGCCTTTCTGACCACTGAAATCAACGCTAAATGCCTAAATCACCCTGAGCAGTTTCCGAAATATCATCGGTAAAGCACGTACCGCATGCAGAGAATTGAGTCAATTCCACGCCAGCAGTCGAACGAATGTTCGTATTTGATACATTTTTTGACAAAAAGTATCAAAATGTGTGGCTTTTTTCATTCCCTGAGCCGAGTAATAAACTCGTCTAAAATCTCTTTTTTTTTTCTTTTCGCTTTTAATTTCTTCGCCATCTGGAAGCAATTATAGACCAACAATGAAACGCATTTGCACTCCAGATCGTTCTTTCTCTTATTTTCTACGCCTATTTACAGTAAAACAGTAAATACGGTCGAAAATAGAAATTCAAACAAATACCGAGACAATGGCAATTAAAGAGGAAAGCGTCACGCAGCGCCCTCTGCCAAGGAAAAAAAATTCAATTTAGGCAAAGAGGAATTTTAGCGATGTTGTTGTTTCATATGTGGGCTCTCTCGTTTCAATTTAAGTATTTTTCTTTATTGAAATTCCAATGGAAGTATCCGGTGAGAATATTGAATGCGAGAAATAAAAGATGCTTTTTGAAGGATAATACAAACAAAACAATTTGAGAGGAATCCTTTAAGGCTCCTGCCTACTTTGGCAGCATTTTAGCACGCTTTTAGTCCTATTGGAACCTGCTTTAGCACTTAATTGGAACGTCTTTTAGTACAACTGGATTCTGCTTCAGTACAATTGAAACCTGATTTAGAATACTTGAAAGCTGCTTCAGTAGGCCTACAATTGGGATCTTATTTAGTGCATTTGGGATCTTGTTTAGTACAATTGAAATCTGCTTTAGTACAACGGGAACCTAGATCTGGCACATTCGGAATCTTGATGTAGTACAATTGGTCCAATTTAAACCTGAATTTCTAACATTGACACTGATTTTGGATTGTTATTTTTTTAGGTAATAGAAAAACGATACCCTCAGCAAAATACAAGAGCTAGATACTTGCTGTTAAATATAAAAAATGTAAAAACAAATGTCACCAGGGGTGAACTTTTTGGAAAATGTTACATATTTCTACATGATCCATTAATCTATAAATTAATATATGAAAAAGAAGTGTCCGAAAATAAGCAAAGCCAAACTTAGTCATCCTTCAAATATGTTCAAATGTCTCGCAAATTTCACACAAAATCCTGATCCTTAAGCGTTTCATTGTTGTCAACGAAAACAACGTGTTTTCACCTTTTTTGAGGATTACGGGAATCATTTTCGAGCGAATGCGACGAAATACAAAGATGACTAGCGGGTGCTAGAACTGGCCAAAAAGTCCCAATTTTAGTACAATCGTACTGCACGTGCACCTTCCAGAGCGAGCACGGTTTTTGGGAAGAGAGATGAAGCGTCGGGAAAATGTTAGATCGATTTGAAGCGTGAATGCTCTTCAATTTAATCCTTTTAATTTCTTATCTCCGTATAATTATGAATAATTAGGAGGAATTAAGTCGAACAACGAAGCGAAAATGGCAATCTCGATCCGGCCATGCGAGAGAAAATTAAGACCCCCTTCTCTCTTTGTCTTTTTCGCGTGACAAAGACCGAAGACAGAGGGCGCCACTGCCCAAAATTTTTGTCATAGCAGTTTACGACGCTCCATGTCAGCTGGGGTCATAAGATAGTCATCTTGGAATACTCGGAAAGGAAGACACCAGTGAAACGCTAGATGGCGTTGTGGGCATCACACCGAATAGTATCGTGATACAAAACCTTCAATTCTTTGTTTTTCCAAAAAATATTTGTTATATTAGCATTTTTTGATATAGATTTTATAAACTTTTTTTGAGTCATGACTTCGTTAAATTCTTAAATTATATTTGCATGTCCGGACCATATACAAAAAACAAAACATTATTTTAAAAAAAATCAAAGTTTCCCATGCGGATGCTATAAAAGCGATGCATTTTTTCCAGACAGCAATATAGTTGGTTTTTTTTCTCCAAAAAAGGTTAAAATAAATGTATTTTCCAATAATTTTTTTATTTTATTCCAAACAGTAAAATTTTCCAATTAACGCCCCACTATAACATTACCCAACCCCTCCCCGAAAAATAAATATTTTTTCCAAAAACTATATACATTGTTAAACTGAGCACATGTATATTTCCCAAAAAATATATTTTCACAAGAGGCTACAAGTTTGTACCATACCTTTTTTTCTAAAAATCGTTTCAACTATTTAGTTATCAACAGACTGTGCAGATTTGGCCGATTATCCGGAAGCCTCCAGTTCCCAACCTCCCTCGGTTAATCGGTTGTCCTTCAATGCTGGACATTCAAGGGTCACCTCTAATGTTCTCCTTCCGTTGATTCGAAAGACACGTTCTATAGTACATTTGTTCTCGATCCCGTAGTCCGTACTATATTTCGGACTACGGCTACACATGTCTTCACCGTCTCAGAATGTGATTTCCGTCCACTGAATTCTCAACTTCCGTCGTTTAACCTTATCCCGATTCAAGCGACGCACGTAGGCCTAAAACGTTGCATTTTTCTACTTATTTATTTTATTTGTTGCGCATTTTTATTCCTTGGGGGATCCTCGTACGAAAACGGTTCGTTTCTTTTACGAGTTTTGTTGGTCAAAACCGAATCAACGAAAAAAGAAGTAGAAAAAGATAAGACGCTCCGAGCAACGGGAAGGAAGTTGACAGCGGCCATTTTCATAACTGTTATTATGGAAGCGATAAGAAGGACGATCGCAGCGCCACCATTCGGTACGATGTCTTATACAGTCCTGCAGATATTTCCTACCTACTACTTCGAATTTGTGTTCAAGACGTGTCAATTTTTTAAAAAAAATTGAAATGTTTTTTTTTTTTAAACAAATAGCTGTGACAAATATTCGAGAGCACGTACGTAATTTCTGTCATTTCTTGATACAAAAAATCTTTCCTACCAGAATTTCAAAATAAGGGGTTAATTTTCGAGTTCCGGAAAAGTCCCAACTTAGTACGAACGTACTGCCAGGATCGTACTATCGTACCGCTTCACTTGTCTTGCGGGGAAAACTTCGTGATTCTGAAAGAATTACAATTGTTCGTCTTAAACTCCCAACGTCTTGTTGAATGATTAGATTTTGCTCAAATTGAAAAAAAAAAGCTTTCACCGGAAGAGGGCGTCCCGGGGGGGGGGGGTGTAGGTATAAAACAGTGAGAAC
This sequence comes from Megaphyllum sjaelandicum, assembly GCA_034698745.1. NCBI lineage: Eukaryota > Metazoa > Arthropoda > Diplopoda > Julida > Julidae > Megaphyllum > Megaphyllum sjaelandicum. The sequence goes on along the minus strand of JAQGBX010007616.1, from coordinate 1,593 downwards.
TCGTAAGAAAACTGAAGTCAATTTAGTATCTAAGGGTTGCGGGTGGAAAAAAAGGAGAATAAAAAGCAATTTCCTCTCCCTTTTTATGGAAAAAACACACTCCGGCAATAAAGACGACGAGCGAGAACTTTTTATCGCGCCAAATAGATAAGACCTTTTTTTACAAGAAATCAATTATTTTTAATTGACTTATTATTGTAAGCGTAACATCGCTTTCTAGTCTCTTGACTCCTTTGACAGTTTTCACGATAAGCGGAGGCGCCTTCAGACGTGGCTTTATGAACGACCCTCGTCCCAGAACAGCAAAAGGAAGGAGGGCTACTCATAAAACGCCAGCAATGAGTAGCGCAACATCAAAATGATGAGTTACATAGAAATTAACTTAAATAATGGTCCAACTCTAGGAAGACAACATGTATAGGATGAGGCCATTCATAAAACACCAGTCTCGTACTTGTACTTTGACAATGAAGGGAAAGCTATCGAGAACTTCCACACATATGGACAGCCCAACTTGGGGTTGCTCATTAAATACGTGGATGGAATTGGGCAAATGTGACAAAGAAAGATATAAATTATAAACCGAACATACATCGCTTTATGATCGACCCTCCTTACGATTTTATCTCCTCAAGTTTGGCAAGACCAAAGTGGGCTGTTCATAAAACCGTAGTCTTGTACATGTACTTTGACAACAAATTTCACTTTTCTTGAATTTCATTCTCTACAAATTCTATTTTTCGGGTTGTTCATAAAATACGAAGCTCGTAAATTCCAACATCTGGAAGACATTTAGGTGTGCGGCTTGCGACTTGATTGTGTTACCATTGTGGGTATTGATTTAGGGTCCCATTAAACTTTCAAAATTCTACGCAATTTATGCTTTATGCGTTAAGTATCCCCACCTCGTTTTCCTCATTTCCTCTGTTTTCACTTTTATCTTACAAACGTTCCTCTTTAACTGCTGACTTTCTCAGTACTTTTAATTAACATTTTTTTCTCTTTCTCTCTCTTTCTGCCTTTTGTTTTCAATTCTTTCACTTTAATGAAATATTCTCGTCCGCAAAATCCTTAATTAATTAGAAGACAATTTCTAAGGAAATCGCGCTAAATAATTCGGCGAATAATTAAGGTTTCCATTGGATATTCATTAAAACGTCATTAAAAAACGGCGCTTTTCGGATGAGGCGAAAGGCATTTATGAACGACCCTATTAACTCAAGCGCCTCCACAGGGATCAAGTGGTCAATGTGCTCTAGCCATTTAAACTGACCCCCCCCCCTGAACAAAAATAAAAAAATAAACATGCTAGTCATTGAAATGAAGTTCAAGTGCCATAGCGAGTGATTGAGCGATTCGGGCTGACCCCTTGACCCCCGCCCCGTGGGGTGCTTGCCGGACACTCGGTCCATGGTATCGATCGCAGCGCTTTTCCCTACCATTTCCGGCCTCCTTTGGTGCAACCGCCATCTGGCTCCGTTTGTGTTTTATGTATTTCTTTTCAGTACCTTACTTTTAGTACCATACTAAAAAATGGTAGGAAATTGATAATTGTTTCTTTTTATCGCCCAAATGATTCTTCGATCCATATCG
>JAQGBX010007615.1:0-11257 GCA_034698745.1 Megaphyllum sjaelandicum | reverse complement strand
AATTGGTAGATTATTGGGGAAGGATAGTAAAGGTGCAGTGGCTATTTCAGGGCCTCCTGGGAGTGTCCAAGAGGGGGATGGGGAGATCAAGTTGGAGGTTGGATCGGCGGAGTATTGTATGCCGTTATGGGTTAAGGTTCCTTCAATAAGTTTTGCTTTTTGTCCAGTTCGTTTTAGGTGTAAAAGGTGTGGAAGTAATATTTTGCGTTTAGTAAGGGTAGATTTGCAGTAACTATGCTCAAGGGCGATTTTTGAGTATTCCGGGGTGGTGCGTAGGTGGGCAATATTCTTGATGAAGAGGGAGAAAAACAGGTCATGGTCCTGGCGATGGCTGAATTTTATTATAGTAGGGGGTGAAGGGCGATGAATTGATGGTCGTCCAAGAGGGTGTACTGCTTCTAACATTATATTCTCATGGTTGGGCATGTTGGTCTGTTTGAAAAGCTGTCTGATTTGGTGTTCCCATGTTATGTTGGGTGGAGGGGGGGGGGAGGCCGAAAACGATACAACTTTCCCTTCTGGAGTAATTTTCTAGGTGTTCGATATTGCTTTTTATGGAGTCCAAGGTTGATTGGGTAGTGGGGTCCTGTAGGATAGGGGTTCTTTGTGTTTGAAGGGCGGATATATTAGCTTCGATTGTTTGGAATCGGGTTTGAGTAGCTGTTTGGAATTCAGTTAGAGAATCTTGGATGTTTTGGATTTTTGATTCTATTGTGGATAACTGATTAGTGAGGATATTTGGCATGCTTTTTAGAGTATTGTCTTGTTCTATTTGTTTGTTAGAGATTGTTTCAAGGGAGGACAAGATCCTGTTTATGCTATTGGCCAACTGCTGTGAGGTAGGGTAGTCATGTGTTGTGGGATCATCGAGTGCTCTTTTTTTTGCAGGATTGAGTGATAGAACTAAAGGGGACAGTTTTTGGATTGAAGCGTCAGTGGTTTGTTTGGTGTTGGGGGGTGTGGAGGATTGCGAGCTAGTTCGGAGCTTTGGGGGGCCAGGGTTGGGTTCTATTCCTGAGGTGAGCAAGAGGTTTCGAGTTATTAGTCTAGAGTGCAGGTTTGTCTTGGTGTCGTGAGCCTGAAAAGGGTGATATTGTGCTCCGACTTGATGCAGGATGATGTTAGGGTTGTTGTATCTGTTGGGGGACGTATGTCCGGCGATGAGGTTCAAGTTGGTAAGTAAGAGGATTGTGAATAGAACATGCCATCTGGATGGTCTAGCAAGGCTTTGCGCGTGGGCTTTGAGGTTGATGTTGGTTCCTCCTCTAAAAAGTCCAGTGAGTATCCGGTGTTGTATTGCGGTTGAACCCATGTTAGTGGCAGTTTGTAGATAGTTAGGGTATAGGGGTTCACCGGTTTGGTATTATCTACAGTTTGGTTTCTTGTCCGTCAGAAGACTATTTGGACAGGATAGGCCTTAGTATGTGTAGGCCTAAATGTACATTTACGTAAGTTCCGTTACCGTTTTTTTAGAGGTTATGTGGTCTACCAGGAGCTGTTATTTAAATGAGGTTATGTTTTTTTGTTTTTCGATTGAATCCAGGTGCGACTGGTTTAAACCCAACAGTCACAGAAAGAAGGAAAAAAATCGGGTCGGCAAGGTCGGCCTGCGATCGCTAAAACGGCCGATTTCGTTGTAAAGTTCTTAGAAGAAGAATTACTATTATCGCTTAAATTTGTTTTTGTGTGTTATCTTACGTATGCTGTAATATTGGTAGACTTGAACAAGCGATGAGATCCCTCGAGAACAAAGAAAGCGAGCAGCGTAATAGCAGAAACGCAGCTCTGAGAGAGCGTGACCGAACAGCCTGGCCCTCCTGGTATCCTCCTGGTAACAGGAGGATAAATTAACAATTCACCATGACTACCTGGAATAAGCCAACATTTATTAATACAAAAGTTTGGGAAACCATAATCAAATATAGAGACTGGACTATAGTTGAAGAAGGATACTTTCATCTAATTTACGAATGCATCAAATGTACAATCCTTTGTAGCTTTTGCAATCTACATAAAACAAATGAAAGTCAACTAGAAAGATTTACTATGTTAAAATACATCGACCCAACAACGGCTTTGCAACTAATAGATTTTGATCAACAAGAACATTATCAAACAGAATTGCCAGAAATTTGGGATTATGAATGTCATGTTGGTGTTAATTTCATTGTCACTTCTCGAATTGACAGCATGACTTTTGTGGCTCAAAATCCCAGGATCAAATATGTTCAAGTGGATTTTAACGGGCAAATAAAAGACATACCAAAAGACTTTGAAGAAGTTTGGTTTCAACAATTAAGATCTGAGTTAGTAACCATTGGCACCATTTTGAGAAGAGAAGAAACTTTTGTGTTGGTTTCTTCGAAGGCCACCTCAACTCCAGTAATTAACTTTAAGGTGAACAAAGAATCCAAGAAGCTGTTGGAGTCAAAAACAGATTATTTATTAATACCGAATAATGTGATTAACAACGAGAGACCTACACCACTAACAATAATACATAGCTTTAAAAGAATTAGATGCATATACCTGATACCCTTAAGTGTGTTGGACCTCAGCAGCATGAGACCCCCGAGGATTGGAAGCTACAGCCCCCATTGATTGATCTTACACTGGAAAGGGCTTCGTATGATGCAGCTGAAGAGCAAAGGCTGGCATGTGAAGCATTTTTGGCTGATGATTCATGGAGTGGATCACCAGAACCAGTTCTAGTGCGGTCGCCCGAGCCGGGACTATCAACCGAACCTGAGCTCGCAACTCCAGTGGGGTCGCCCCTGCCAGGACCATCAACCGAACACGAGCTCGCAGCTACAGTGTGGTCGCCCCTGCCAGTACCATCAACTGAACCCGAGTTCGCAGCTCTAGTGTGGTCGCCCCTGCCAGGACCATCAACCAAACCCGAGTTCGCGGTGTCAGTGTGGTCGCCCCTGCCAGGACCATCAACCGAACCCGAGTTCGCAGCTCCAGTGCGGTCGCCCCTGCCAGGAAATCAACCGAACCCGAGTTTGCAGCTCCAGTGTGGTCACCTCTGCTAGGACCATCAACCGAACCACAGTACAATGAATCAGAGTCCAGCTACCCTCAAAAGCGCCGTCTATCGCTAAGTTTATTGCACCGCAGCAAAAAACCAAAGAATTCAGCAGAAAGCGCTACATCAGTACCAGCAGATACAGTGTATGTGTCTCAACATGCTGATTCACTATTTAATGAAAACGACGAATTGGGGGAATTCTTCAAACAGCATCAGAATGTGCATGCTGATTTTGTAGCAATGGCTGTCACAGTCACAGCCATTACTTAATGTGAGCATCTTTAAGTGCATTTATGCGCAGTAAATACATTAATTAAATGTTGCAAACTAAACTGTAAATATTTTATAGGAAAGAGATAATGCTGAATCCCTGGTACGGATGGTAATGGAGGGTGTTAGCGACAGTTTTAATCAGGTAAGGATGTTAAAGTTTGGCTTTTACTTTGTTGTAATTTATTATTATTATCAATTTGCAACTAACAAATATTGTCTGTTATAGGAAAACTGTCAACAAGGTGGCGGTGGTGGTAATGATGGTGACAGCAGCTGTAAATCATCCTCTCAAGACAGTAGCGATGCTGATGATGATGATGGAGTAAAGAGAAGTCAACCCGATATTCCAGCAAACTTTGATCCTACAAAACATTATGTGTTACATGCTGGAGTTGTGGAATGGTGTAGGAAATTCAACACGGCTGCAAGATCCTACATGGTTGAGTTTGTGGACCTCAATCAAATCAAGGCTGCACAGTTTTATGATAATGTTTCATCTGTGATGGCTGCCATTCTGGAAGATGTGTCACGAAACATGGAACCGCATGACCGGATCTGGTTTCATATGGGAAGTTCATCATGGAAACATGACATCAATTTTACGTACATGCAGTTGGATCAGTTGACTGGCAGGCGCATCTTGCAAGAATTTATGAAGACTAATCAGAGCAACGGCAATACTAAGTTGGGCTCTGGTGAAGTTGTTCTGAACATTATTCACACCACGTTTCCGCAGCCTGGGTCGGGATGAAAGCCTATGGGGAGTTGTCATAACTGCAATTCTGTTAAACTTGAAAAGTGGCTGAAAGCAAAGAATTGTACAATCATGGCAATAGACAATACCGATCACCTTTGCATGGCAAGAGCAATTGTTGTTGCAATGGCATATCATACATGTCAACAGCCAAATGCAACTGCGGAAGATGGGAAGTAGTTAAAACGAGTGTGCAATCCACATTGTCAGTACTAGCTAGTGCATGCCCACAACCTGTGTGTGCAAGCAGGTGTTGATGGCACCAGACCTTGTGGTATACCGGAAGCTGAGCAATTCCAGCAATACTTAAAACATTCAGAACATGCCGAAGGGAACTTTACTGCTGTTTACGTAGGTCCTGATAGGTATCCAAAGCAAATTGCATTACTTCTGTTCAACGGGCATTATGTTGTGCTAACGCATATGGCTGCATTTAACAACGCATCATATTTCTGCTGGGAATGCTTAAAAGGTAAAGAGTAATGCGATGATGACTTATGTTACAATTTATTTTAGTTGCTTATAATGTTATTATGTTATTATGTTATTGCAGGTGTTCAAAAGTTAAAAAAGCATAAGTGCCGATCCAAATGCCTTTCCTGCACAGATCCTTCATGCAATCCTCCAGTCGTCAACCCCAGGAATAAAATGCGCCACGTGCAATCGTTATTTCAGGGGTGATGCTTGTCTCGGAAAGCATATAGCAAATGGCACATGTTTGCGTATCCAGAGGTGTGGTGTTTGTTCCCTGTAAAAATATGATAGTGTTGCACACATTTGCGGGTAGCGAATTTGTAACTACTGCAGAAAATATGTAGGTCCTGATCACTTATGCTACATGCAGAAGCCTGAACTCAAGGATGGCCGTATTGTTAAAAACATCAAGAAAAAGAAAGATCCTGAAACCGGTGATGATTCACTGCTTGCTCCTGAAATTTTCTACTTTGATGTATAAGCAATGCAGGAAACTGAGGTTCATATTGCTAATGTTGTTGTTGTGCAACACGAAAGTGGTAATCGGGAATACACTTTCAAATTGGATCAGACAACAAATGCCCGTGACAAATTTTGTGACTGGGTGTTTAACGCACATTGTGGTTACGCACAATCTAAACAACCTCTGATTCTCGTGGCCCATTATTTAAAAGATTATGATGGTTTCTTTGTATTAGTTTGTTTGGGCAACAAACTGATGGGTTTGATTTACCCACCTTACGTGTGAAGTTTCTGGACTCGTTCAACTTTCTTGCCATGCCACTAGCCAAATTCCCTGCAACGTTTGAGTTGCAAGAGTTACATAAAGGCTTTTTCCCTCATTTCTTCAATACGGTCGCTAATCAAGATTACAACAGACCCATGCCGGAAACATCCTTCTACAAGCCCAATTCAATCTCAGTGTACAACCGGACAGCTTTTTTAAAGTGGCACGCAGAGCAAGTCAGTGCCAACTATGTGTTTGACATGCCTACGGAGCTGCTGGAATACTGCACATCGGATGTAAGAATCTTGCGGAAAGGATGTCAAAAGTTCAGGATCATGTGCAAGGATATGTTTAAGCTTGATCCCTTCCTGGAGTCTTACTTTAGCATTATTCTGCCAACTCGTTTACAGAGTGCACTTTATGCCGAAGAATAGTGTAGCTATTATACCTGCTAATGACTATGGAGGAAACCGTAAGCAAAGTGTCAAGGGCCTCCAGTTGCTGGAATGGCTGAGTTGTGACTTTCCAGAGAATGACTCAATTTGGCATTCTAAAAATAGTGGTTAAGTGAGGGTGAGTTGTAAGCTTTACCGTGTGTTTAAGCATTTATGCATGTTCAAGTAATTTTATGTTCAAGTGATTTCATGTTTGGTGTTAACTGCTTTTCTAATATGTTATTATTAAATTCTAGGCAAATATTTTGCGGATGGATTTCGTGAGTCCACTAACACCGTATACGAGTTCAATGGGTGTTATTTCCACGGCTGCTCGAAATGCTACGCACCCAAAACGGTCAATGCAGTCCGGCAATGTTCGATGGGTGAAGTTTATGCACAAACACAGGATCGCTCCAAAGACATTAAAGCATCTTTTAACCTTGTGGAAATGTGAGTATGTGAATTCGATCAGCTGATGAAGACAGATGCCAGACTGAAGCAGTTTGTGGTGCAGAATCCAGTTGTTGGGCCCCTGGATCGACAAGATGCCTTTTTGGAGGGCGTATGAATGCTGCTAAACTGTATCACAGAGCAGGTGTCAATGAAAAAATTGCATACTACGACTATGTGAGTCTATACCCCACAGTCAACAAGTATGGAAAATACCCCATTGGACATCTGCGGATCAGCTGTCATGTACCCTCCTACATCGTAGCCAAAACCGATTGCTGTTCCCGCTACGTCGTACATGTGCTGATAACCGGCAGAACAATCGCTGTACACATAGCATTGAGGAACGTGCCATAAGTGGTACCTGGATCACCCCCGAAATAGACCATGCAATTTCGAGAGGCTACAAAGTGCTGAAATGCAACGAACTAAGGAGTCGAGTGGATGGTCGCAATCCGTAGTTACGGATTAGAATTACATTGGCCATTAAATTATTACATCTCAACTAACTATTAACTTGTAATTAAAAACACTGCCGTTTTTCAATTAAAGGTATCTTGCTGGATCGGGACGAGGTTAGAGTGAATCCGGTTTTGAGGGCAATCTCGAAGCTGATGCTAAATAGGTATGTAGAAATACAACTACAAATACTCGTTGTGAAATGGTGGATACGACTATGTACTAATTTTTTTATAGTTTGTGGGACAAGTTTAGCAAGCGAGAAAATTTGCCATCCACTGAGTACGTGACCACCCTTTGTCGGTTCAAGGAGCTCCTAACAGCACCTGAAGTGGAGGTTACGGACTTGCACAAAGTGAACGAGGAGACAATGATGGTTACCTTCAAGAAATGTGAAGCCTTCGTAGCGCTAACAGGCAAAACAAATCTAATCATCTCAGCGTTCACAACTGGACTGGCTCGCCTTAAGCTGCTGGATTTGCTAGAGAAGCTTGGAGCCAGAGTACTGTATATGGACACTGACAGTGTGATTTTTGTCATCAAGAACAATCAGGATCCACTGAAAGGTTTTCTTAGAGACAACTTAGGCAAACTAACTAATGAAATCAAGCCTGGTGTTTATATAGTTGAGTTTGTGTCGGGTGGCCCAAAAAACTATGGCTACCGCTGTTCGGATGGCACCAAAGTTTGGAAGGTGTGCGGACTTACCCAGACGTATACGATGAAGCAGACCATGGGATTCGATGTCATCAAATCGATGGTGACAGCTGCCGAAGATGCCCCTGAAAACCTGACCTTTCATGATACGGAGATTACTCGTGACACACGCACAGGAGTGCTGGCAAACCGACCATGTCACAAGACATACAGGGTTAACTTTCAGAAGGGTATTGTGGGGATGACTTCACTGTGTATCCCTATAGATACACTGCCCATTTGTGATTAGCTTGTATTTAAAAATGTAAATAAACTTTTTGTATTCTTGTATACATGTGTTGAGTATTTTATTAGTATGCATATATAGAAGAGTAAATGTTATATACATAGTCATTTGACTTCAAAGCAATGGGGGATGAAGAGTATTTAAAACACTCTACTTTACGCCATCTCAACCTCCTGGATATGGTGGTATTAATCCACTCGTGAAGCATGGTGCTAAAGATGCAAATGTAGTTAAAGATTGGCTTTCCTATCAAGATGCATATATGTTGCATAAACCTGTTGGGAAAAATTATGTACCCAACAGGACAATGGTGTCGGCATTGATGATCAGTGGCAAGCTGATCTTGTAGACATGTCAGCATATTCAAAACCTAACAAGGGGGTAAAGTATATTTTAACTATTATCAATATCTTTTCGAAATATGCATGGGCTGTACCACTTAAAAGATAAACGGGCGTTGAAATTGTGGCTGCCCTTAAAAAAATTTTAAAATTCGCCAGCCAATAAACTTTAATACGGATCAAGGCACAGAGTTTGAGAACAAAACCGTGCAAACTTTCTTTAAGAAAAGTAAAGTTCATTTTTTCTCAACACGAAGCGACAAAAAAGCTGCAGTAGTTGAACGCTTTAATCGCACATTAAAAACAAAAATGTGGCGTTATTTTACTCATAAAAATACATACAAATATGTTGATGTTCTGCAAGACTTTCTATCGGCCTACAATAAGAGTAAGCATAGGAGTATTGGTATAGCACCCTCTGATGTATCCTTTGACAATGAGAGCAATGTTTATAAAAAATTATATTGTGAACCTGAAAACCCACTTAATGTAAAGTTTAATTATAACATTGTAGATTCAGTTAGAGTTAGCAAGTATAAACATGTATTTAAAAAAGGGCATTTACCCAATTGGACAGAGGAAAATTTTACTATTCAAGCTCAAGTACCACGCACACCACCTGTATACAGGGTTAAAGATTATTAAGATGCTTTTATTGAAGGCACATTTTATAAAGCAGAGTTGCAAAAAGTACCAACTCCTAAAAAATGTTAAAACTTATATCGTAGAAACAATTTTGAAACGTGAGAAGCGTAAAGGCAAGGATTATGTTTTTGTCAAGTGCCGTGGTTATCCCTCATCTATGAATAGCTAGGTACTAGACACAGATCTCATTCAGCTCTAAACTCTTGTCAGGATAACATCGTCAAAATGAGTTATAATATCACACTGCCTTCTAATGTCTCGATGGATATGTTTCACAATACGCCATCTGATTATATTACAAAGCTTGCACAGTATTTGCAACTTAATGGCCAATAGTTAGTGGGTCTTACGGAAGTACATATACCATGCACATGGTACAACATTACTCGGAGTAATAATTTATTTTCTATAGGCTCTGCTACAGTTGATAGCGCTAGTGGTGAATACGTAGTCACATCTGTTCAATGCAGACTTAGAGAGGGTTATTATGCTACCCCTGCTGATATTGTAAATGCCATTAATAAGTATATTTTGAGAAGAACATCCAAGCAAGACATTAAATTTCTTTATAACCTTGAAGCTAAAAGAGTAGTTATCAAGATTGTTAATAGTTATGAGACCTTTCATTTTAACAAAGAAGGTAAATTGGCTGAAACTCTAGGATTCAAACAACGAGATTTTATCATGCCCAAGAATACAGATCAAAAATTAAAGAATGATACTATAGTGGCTGACTATCCACCAGACATGACAGGTGGTGTGAACGGTATATATATTTATACCGATATTGTGGAACATCAGTATGTCGGCGATAAGATGGCTCCCCTGCTACGTGTTGTTCCTGTTGATCGTATAACTGGAAGGAATATTTATCACATTTATGAACAGCCATATTACATTCCAGTCACGCGTCAACCCACCTCCAATCAACAGGCTACCCTAACGTTTTTTGTCCGACACTAACCTAAATGGACATGAGTTTTGGCCTGATCTACCCTAAGTTGACATGTGAGTTTTTGGCTAACACTAACCTAAACAGACATAATAAATGACCTACCTTAACCTGACAATTTTTAATGATATACCCCTAAAGTGTCATAGGCTAAAATCAGTCCTAAATTCATGTTAACGCAAATGACTTATCTTAAATTTATAAAGAATTTCATACTAAAAATGCTTCAAACACCATTTAACTAGTTGACCTGGATTTTATACTTTTAAAGTTCATTGAAATATATTTAAACATTTCTTTTGTTTGACTATTTAGGCGCTGATGAAATTACGTTTATTAGCAAAACATTCTGATTGCTAGACAGTATAATAAACATATTGTTAAAACAGTGTACTTTTATAAATAATTCACAACTGAAAGACACATAAGCATATTCACGGACATAAATCCCAATGAAAACCACATGCGTTTTGGCACAATCTACCCTAAGTTGACCTGAGTTGTATGATAATTCGCTAGTGAACCATGCGTGCCCCTCAAAACATGATAACAAAAGTATTACAAAATAAGTAAAAATCTCTGTGAATTGACCCAACACACTCAGACGGTACCCATGGTCCAAAAAGACAATATGGTCGCATGTAGGCTTAAATCACTAATTACATGCGGCTTTTTCTATTAAATTAGCATACACAATCCAGATTCAATAGCTAGTGCACCATCTAATTCGCTAGTGAACCATGAGCCACCCTCAAAACATGATAACAAACGTACGAGAAAAAAAATAAGTAAAAAATCTCTGTGAATTGCCTCAATACACTCAGACTGTACCCATGACCCAAAAGACTGTATGGACGCCTATAAGCCTGAATCACTAATTACATGCCGCTTTTTCTATTCAATTAGCATATACAATCCAGATTAAAAATTAAACTTCTGCTGTTCCAAAACCTTATAAAGCCTGACACTGAAAATGCAAGCGCCTTTTGTGTTAAGTCAGAGCTCTCTGGATGATCATCTTGTCTGTCTATACTGTCGAAATATACAGAGTCTGAGCCATTCTGTCTGCTCATCGCACTGTAAGTAACCTGTCAACTTTATTTTTATTTTTTCACAAGTGTATATAGTCACTTTCCATGATTTTGTAATGTGGCATGCCGATGCACTGTAAATAATTCAAGTGAATTTCACCAATAAACCAGCCACATAAATGTTCAACCCTGTAGTTAATCTGCTAATGGTCCTTATACCACTATTGACAATGACACATATCGCTCGTTTATAGTTATCAATTAACCCAGCGACCATGGCGTTTTTAGGCTGTTCCACTATTGTGCATGTATTTGTTGTAAAACAATTTAGAAATCAGTCGCATTGTCACATTCACACATTTACTGTTAGTATGTGATGAAAGAAATCTTTTTATAAAGATGTTATGAAGGCCCATTTGGAGAAGATACTACAGGAAATAAGAATAACTCGCAAAAATACAAGTAAATACGTGAACATTAATTAATTAATTAAGAAAAGGTAATAAGTATACACTCATTTTTTACCTTTATGTATCGGCACATTGTAATAGTAACCAATCTATGTTCACGTTGTCCTGACCCCCTTACAGGATGTGTGCAAACTGAAAACAGTGCTAGTTCATAATAACGCGTACAATATGTACAATGAGACTATCGTTAATAATCTGAATTTAGCGGCTGGTTACAGGCCTATATACTTCAAATGTAACTTAACCGCTATAGCATTCGAGCTATGATAT
>JAQGBX010007614.1:0-11258 GCA_034698745.1 Megaphyllum sjaelandicum | reverse complement strand
ATCTGGTCACTTTTTAAGGTACATTGGCAATGTAAAAATTGCAAAAAAGACAACACACACTGGTTACTGTACACAATAGACAGGTGGTCACTTTACAGAGAATTTTTTTGATTGACAATTAGAAATGGTGAAGTCACGTGTTAGTCGTTTTTGAAAACCAATCAGAAATTAGTGGACTATATCATAGTATTTTTTATTTTCAGATATAAAACATTTAAATTATTACGTTACACAATTTTGTTTGATGATCTTACATTTTACTTTTACTATTTCGTCTTAAAAACTTTAAAAAAAAACTGCATTTTTGAAGAAATTCAAGCTTTGAAGATGTGCAATTGCCCAAATCAAAATAAAAATACCTTGGATTGTTCTATTCTATACATATTTTCACTAACTTTTTCAAATGTATTTTAAAGCTAAAAATACTTTTCTGATTTTTAAAAATATATTTCTAAAGCTTTTTTTTTTTCGATGTGGGTGTAAAACTTGACTCTTACCGGTACGCAATTGTTAGCCCTATTTGTGATTGTGTACAAGTTGAATTTCAGGGCATGTTGGTTGTGTTTTTTTCTTCTGGCAATGGTCATCGATTGGTCAGTGGCAGAATATATATGGTTTAAGCTTAGTGTTGTAATCCCTTTCACACATTTGAGTCCAAACGTTGAAATAAATTGTAAGAAGTGGTTCAGTGAAGCAAAAAATTCGTGGGTTATAAAACGACACGTGTATTTTGGGGTCTGACTTTTTGTCTTACGATCAGATGACTGGCTTTACTCTCTTTCGGTTAGTTTCACTCCATTTCCATTTCCAAATACTTTTTCTTTCCTTCTTTTCGTCCTATAGCCAATCATATCTTTATTGCGGCCTACTCCTTAATGACTGCTTTTGTTCGAGTGTGTTTCAAAATGGCTTCCGAACAGACTTACCCACTTATCCTTAGGCAACGACAGTCTTTTGGATTTCTATTCTAGTCTTGGTAAACCTGGATATTGACTTTGTCACGTGTTAATACCACTACCCACATCGAAAAAAAAAGCTTTAAAATATATTTTTAGAAATGTTATTGTAATAATAAATGTATTTTAAAATACATTTTTAAAAAAAAAACAGAAAAGTATTTTTAGCTTTAACATACATTGTAAAAGTTATTCAAAATATGTATAGAATGGAACAATCCAAAGTATTTAAAAATATATTTGAAAATGTAGGGGAAATATATTTTCAAATGCATTTTTAATACCAAATAAAGATATTTTCATTAAAATACATTTTATAAAACATATAAAGAAATGTAAATTTAATGTATTTTTAAAAAAAAACATTTTTGGAAATACATTGTAAATCTATTTTGCATTAAAAAAATGTATTTTAAATGTATCACTAGGTATTTTCATTTTAATGTGGGTGGTAAACCTGGAAATTTGTTTTAATACCACTACGTCTTCGACAACTTTTTCAGTAAATATAATTTTTTTTTTTTTTGCCTTAAGAATACATTTTTGAGGGCATATTTATGGATAGTACCTTAATTGTTAAAAATTGAATCTTAAATTCGGTACATTAAGGTGTTTTACTTAACTGGAATTTTACTTTTGGTGTTCTTTGACCCCCTCTTATTGGACTAGTTCCCATTTCCGCTTCAATCACGATATTGAATTGAAATAAATTGAAATTATTTTACGGCAATAATTACCCGCATTGAAATAATGCGTGTCATAAATGACTTTGAAATTATCTATAGATTGAAACTTTTTAATTCATTTCAAAATGCGCATTGAATTGCACTGACGATGTATGGCCAAATTGCAATTTTAAGTGCATTTACTTGAATACGTTTTGAAAATGCACATTGCATTGTTCCAACCTGTTGCTTTTTTCAAATGCATTTAAAAAATGAACATAGATTGGGACACTGAAGTGCATTTCAAAATGTATTTTGAATGTACTATAAAATACATTTGTAAATACATTTTTAGAAATGCATTTCCGGTGTCCTAATCTATATGTATTTTAATTGCATTGCAAATCATTGTAAATTCATTTCTGTTCCATGTGGGAATCTTCGATTAAAGTTGTTTATCAACCGAACGTTCGGCGCATTGTTATCTGGCAACATTTTCGTAATATATCACATCGATTTCATTTTATTTTTAATGTCTTTTCCTTCCTTTCACGGGTATACTTCGATACACGTCGTTTACAACATATATTCCAGGAGTGGATTTTGGCACGAATCAGGTTGTTACTAATAGGCCGTGCTACTTGTTGCCCAAAATCTTATCTGGAAGAGAATCGATCACGGATCAGCTTCCGCATTTCAGTGTTAGCTCGTTGTTTTTAATGCTGGCCAAGTTGAAAAACGAATATCGGACTATGGTATAAGTTGTAGTAGAGGGTGTGTATGTGTGGGGGGGGGGTGAGAAATAGATGCTTTTCTCTGATATTGAATGATGGATACAAGAGGGAGTCGGAAATACCCGTCTGGAAAGAAAAGCCTTTTTCGATGAGGACGATGGGAGCTGCTTCAGGGCCATAAATCAATCGGTCAGATCGAATAAAATGGCCAGCGTCGTAACATGGACGCGATGCTCGCTGGCCTTACTGGACATGATGACCCAACGGTCAAATGGAGAAAGCCATTTGGACGGCGGCAAATGGGTCTAAAAGCGAGCAAACTCACCAACAACGAGCCCAGAAAATGTGATCGTAAAGCCTGCAAAAATGCATTTTCAAAGATGCTCTTTGATGGCATTTCTCTGTATCAAAATCATCGTTGGAGCCCA
The DNA here is from genome assembly GCA_034698745.1 of Megaphyllum sjaelandicum. NCBI lineage: Eukaryota > Metazoa > Arthropoda > Diplopoda > Julida > Julidae > Megaphyllum > Megaphyllum sjaelandicum. Next base: position 8,475 of record JAQGBX010007614.1, on the reverse strand, counting down.
TCAACGACAACACCGACGAGAAGAGTTTTCACTCGAAATTGGGATCCCCCCCCCCCATCCCTCCCTCGCAACACTACTCCGAGCAACTGAAATGGACCGTAGGCTGGGTTCGAGTATTTTTTAAGTTACTTTTCGCTCTATTTATGGTCAAGTTAACTGCGATGGAGCCACTGCATTGCAACTGAGAATCCGATAATTCTGAGCTCTGGAATTGAATTTGGTTGCACTCGTTGTCAAATATTCTTCCGAGCCAATGCTATCACCATGAAATGTTGAATAGGTAATGTATACTGGACGTTATGGTCCGTGGGACACTCTCCCAACTAGGGTTAATATCTGTTGTTCAGAAAGGGGTTTGGGGTGCTCTGTATTCGTGGCTGGATAATCCTATGGGAAAACATGTAATTGTAACCTTTTACCTTCCTCTTATGGCGACCCCTTTCCCCGAAATTGCAATTAGCAGACGTCATGCAGTTGCCAAACAAGATTTGGGCAGATCTTGCCAATTCTTACATATAGTTCTGGCAGCGCCATCTGGGAGTCTTTGTCTGAACACACTCCTTTTATCTGTGGTTTTCCTGTTGCTCCCAAAATGGAAGGATGAACGCCTGGCCTGGGTTGTTGTTGTTTCAACAACAAACCAAGCTTAAGTGATCACCGCTTTCATCAATATCGTCCGTGAAACGGTTATCAATTAGTGATTTCGTGGGATTAGTGGTTTTGTTTGAGAATGGATGATCCGACTCTGCGTTGATATCTAACTTAGTGTTTTGGTCCTATAAGGTAACCAGATTTCAGTAATTGCACGAACTTGCCAAATTGCATAGCATGACGTATTAGTGTTATTATAATGATGATAATTAATGTGTTTCCACTTTTTTATCTTCAGCGATGGGCTCGTCGGTTACTTAAGAACTTTTTGCAATCTTTTTTTTGGTAATCAATTCAATTCTGAGATTTGACGAAATATACTTTGATTCACCGAGAATTGGTTTATTTTAAGATTTTTCAAGAAATACTTCATTTTAAGATTTTCCAAGGACTCGACTCGTACCACCAACCGATGACTTAATTGACATAATCCAAATTATAATAATAATAATAATATGACAGTCTAAGCGAAAGCTATCATAGCTTGTTGCCATCAGTACATTAAACCGGGAACATGACTTTGTCCAGCCTGCTCTTGAATGTGTTAATACTGTTGCAATTAGCAAACACACTATCTGGTAAGCGGTTCCAGGCGTCAACCAAATTATGACTAAAGAACTTCCTTAGGTCAATACGAGCTTCCGGCTTGAACAGGGCCAGATCGTGTCCACGCGTAGCACCTTGCCTTAAAGTAAAGTAATCATGGCAGTTAACATCGAGATGTCCTTTGATAATTTTGAATTCGTCAATTAATCGGACAGTCAAAATTTTGGTTAGGTTGACTAACGTCTAACTCATTTTCCACTACTGGTTGGTTGAAAGTGAGTTTTAAATTGGTTTTCTTTAAATTGATATTTCCCATCTCTAAGAAAGTAGTAAAACCGCCATGAAAAACTGGGTTGTTTTATTCCCTCGTGAATTGTACGGCGTAGGGAACCATTATTGCAAAATTGCAATCTTGGCACTATAACCCCTTATATTTTACTTCTTAACACCCAGCCTGTCGATAGTTTGCCCATTAGATTTTTCTCTTCTTTATGGCTTTTTATGGCTTTTCTCAGTTTAAATTTCGACTACAGCCTAGATATGAACGAAAATGCGCGTAAAATTTCTCCGGTAGCTTGGACTGCAATTTTTTTTCTTCTGCTATATGACCTTATAGATCTATTTTGTTTGTCATCTATTGATGGCTTTCTTCCGCGAGCCACCTCAAGATAAGCTGATTTATGACGAGGGGACTTCGGACATCCATCCCCTCAATCAGTTTCTCTCTCGGTTTTTATTCTCGGACTTAACTTCAGTCATACACATTTTTCGTCATTTTCTTGTCTTGGCTTGTCAGAATTATTATCGAGGGGGTGGAAGACTCATAAAGTCCGCAAATAAATGTTTCGGGGTATTCTTGCGTGGACGCTTCGCTTTGGCCAATAAGATAGTTTTTTTGTAACAGGTTTTTTTATGGAAGCCAGTTGTTATTGATGACCGTTTTAGTTGGATGTGTACTTTTCTTAGAAAGGTGTTGGTAATCTGTTGAGGCTATTTATAACGTGTCGAATATCCCTAATCCAGTATCAGAAGTTTCCAATACATTTGTATTCGTTGTTTTGGTTCAGTTTCTATTTGAAAAACATCAACAAAATATTTTTAGAATACGGTTTTGAAAAAAGGACAAGACAAGAACAATAACTTATTGACTGTACGTCCCTCATCTTTCTGAAGTGGACGTAAGATTACGAATGTTGGCCAGGTTTTCTGGCATTCAAACTACGTGTAAAAGTAATTGCATTCATTTGGATATCTGTTTTGTTTCCTGATGATGATGGTAGCGATCAGTTGCGGCTAATGAATGGCAAATAATTTTAAATTTGATCATGTGTAGTAATTCATCTTTGAATACATTCCCTATAATAATCGGAGGAAGTTTTAGTTTCAAAATGAAAATGCATGTAGTTTCAAAGTAAAAATCTAGAAAAACAAATTTTTGACTAAGTCGAAACTGATTTTTGAACCAAGGCAAAAGTTAAAAAATCATGGATACTTACGGTCTGTTTCTTAATTTTCTAGAAGAATTTTTGGTTTCGATACCAGGTAATTCTTGGTCATTTCCAGAAAACAAGAACCATCTACAGCATATTGACGACTATTTTATTCGGGTTTCAATTTCCTTTTAAAGAAGTACGTCGCGGATATGAAATTACATATTTTTTGAAATAAGCTAAGATGTAATTCGTCTTTGGTTTTGCTTTTAACAATCATTTGCCTCCTGGTTTGATCAGAATACGGAATGTTTAGTTTGAAAGTTAAATTTTGAAGAAATATTTTCACAAAGTCGAAACTCATACTATTTAACCGTTTCTTAATTTTCTTGAGTGGACAGGAAAGAATTTTTGGTTTCGATACCAGGTAATTCTTGAGCATTTCCAGAAAATGAGAGCAATTTTTAATGACGACTATTTTATTCGTTTATCAATTTTTTAAATAGGTAATTCTTGGGCATTTCCAGATTAATATTTAAATATTGTAGAAGTACGTCTAGGATATGAAATTACTTATTTTGTTGAAATAATCATAGATGTAATTTTATCTTTGGGTTTGCTTTTTACCATCATATGCCAGTTTGTTTGATCAGAATATGCTGATTGAGGGGGGTTGGGGGGGGGGGGAAATATTTTTTTACAAAACCTTAGCTGATTTTTTGGAAATAAGATATGGAACAAAAGCCATACTTATTGACTGTTCCTCGTGGTGCTTCTGAAGTGGACTTGAAGATGAAAAATTGTAGAGGAATGACGAATTGGCGAATGAATATATCGATAGATTGTAGTAGATAGAGGCTGACCATACCAAAAAAAAGGGCTTAAGAAGGCGGATTTGTAATGATGAGTCCGAAGCTAAACGAAAGACATTGAAAACACAGAGGTGACAAATCTAGACGTATGGTAGCACCGGCATTTTTTTCAGTTAAAACCTTTAAAAGAAGTTGTAGAGGAAAAAAATTGGTTGGCGAGGACTTAAGCCAAAACCCGTCTTAAGAAGTATTATAGAGCAAGCAGCTCCTCCATTGACACAACTTTAAAACTTTTTTTTTCTTTTCTTCGTTTCATGTCTTTCGCCTTCAATGACCCCTCGACTTTGGTCATTTCTATTGTGCTTTTTTTTCTTTTTTTCTTTCTTTCGAGAGTCGCGATAGATGGAAACAAAGCTATGTGTTGACCATGGTCAGTCGTCGATTTTCAGTTGGCTTTTAAGAGGAAATGTCCAGCCTGTAATGGTCATTTGATCAATGATGTTTCAACGGGGACGAATCTTTATAAATCTGTTGACATTTCCATCGTTAACTGAAGTCGCCGAGGATAACGTTTACAAAATAGATGATCATGGCCAGCAAAATTTAATGTTTGACCATATTGGAAATGGCAGCCATCTCCCTGCCTATACAACTATACAATGATTTCATTTCAACTTTGAGGTTTTTTTTAGGGTATGGGGGAAGAAGCGAGTGTCCGAATGATGGGGGGGGGGAGAACTTGATATGTCTACGTTGTGGACATTTCTATTTAAGGGGGACGTGGTAAGAGTAACCCTCTGTCGTAAATTGTAATGGATAGGGATGCGGGAGAGGAAAATCCATTGGATTCTGGATTCTTGGACTTTGTTGACCACCACTATTTCCATTTGAGTTGGGAATATTTCGTACTTTTTTTCTACGATTGTGTTTTATACGGGGTTCTTCTAAACCTGGAAGACCTGGAATTGGGAGGAAAGTTGGAAGGACAATGACAGGGTTCGACCCCCAGACCTGGAAAAGTCAGGGAACTTTAAAATTTGTCTGGAGAAGTCAGGGAAGCATTACTTTTATAGAAAAATTCAGGGAAGTTCTTCGTAGTCATGCAGGGCACATTTGTAAACATTTTTACATTTTCCTAGAACAAATTTGCAAAATTTTGTTGACATTTTCCGAGTAGTAATCTGCATAATTCTCCACGTTTTCCAAGTACAAATTTGCAAAACTTTCTACATTTTCCCAAAACAAAATTGTCAACTATTCAAAATTTATTTTTGCAAATTCGTGTTTTAATTTTTCTGTTTTAATGTCAATTTTTGACATTATGGAAAAGTCAGGGAACTTGAAAATGTCTGGAGAAGTCAGGGAAGCATTACTTTTATAGAAAAATTCAGGGAACTTCAACGTAGTCAGGGCCCATTTGGAAACATTTTTACATTTTCTTAGAACAAATTTGCGACAGTTTTCTGAGGACAAATTTGCAAAATTTTGTTGACGTTTTCCGAGTAGCAATCTGCAAAATTGCCAACGTTCTCCGAGGACAAGAGTGCAAAATTTTCCACGTTTTCCAAGTACGAATTTGCAAAACTTTCTACGTTTTCCCAAATCAAAATTGCCAAACATACAAAATTTATTTTTGTCAAATTCGTGTTTTAATGTCAATTTTTGACATTATGGAAATGTCAGGGAAGTTGAAAAGGAAATTTCTGGTGTATTAAGATCATATAGCTCCATCTGTTAAGGACAACTAAATCTAACTCCTGATCGCATAAAAGAGGTTAGAAAATCAAACAACAATTTTTACCCGGGCAAGGCCGTTTTTTTCCGCTAGTGTTCAATAATAATTTGACTATTTATTTATTCGCATGGCTAGGAACAGTTACCATAGTAATACTAACTAGTTAGTAGTAACAAAAACTTGGCAACTCGTATTTTCTCTAATTAGACCTTCTTTATTTGGGAGTTTGTTATTGTAACAAAATAGACCTTTAGCCAATTAATTAATGCTCATTTGTTTGTTTGCGTGTCTAAGGACAGTAACCATAACTGCGAGAATAATAAAATTCCTAATTTAGTTTTTAACTAGTCCTCGACCAATTGATGCAGCTCTCACCCTTTTCAAACATTTATTATGTTTGTTTTTTGTTAATAAATGTTTGTTGCGCAGTTCATTGAATGTCATTAGGGGAAATATAATTTGCCTTTGCGTTTGATTGCTTGGCAAATACGAACACAGCTGTACTTTGAATAATCGATTTATACGAAATTCTCATAAATGGCATTCGTGTGCAGGCCTCGTTTATTAAACGTACTATCCCATATTTTATGTTGAGGCCTAATTGATGCTGTTTTCTGATTAAAAAGACTCGAAATTTAAAAATGAAATGCATCGATTGTTCGAGTTAGAAAAGATGAATTTGCTGAAATAGCCGTAAAGATAATGCGATTATAGAAATGAATTCGCCATTTTTGTTATTTTAATGCTTTGCCAGAACTGGATTTGAAGTATTGATCCATCGATAGCGGTGGATTATGTACGGAATCAGTGGCGCCATCGATCGTACATTTTTGTCATTCGTATATAGAAACTTTGTCAAATTGGTTTCACTGATTTTCTTTTTTTTTACCGTTTTTAAAGTTTTGGGACCAGGAAAACCTTGAAAAGTGAGGGAACTTGAAAATGTCTGAAAAAGTTAATGCAGTCATGGTGATCCAACATACATGATTAGCTCAGGGCTCCTTTTCTGAGTACAGATTTGCAAAATTTTCAAGGTTTTCCGGGCACAAATTTGCAAAATTGCCACGTTTTTCGAGCCCAAATTATCAAATTTTTATCTACTTCACCAAATTTGGAAATGATTTAAAATCTATTAGCTGCTGTACATTGAAACCTGTTAAGAGTGATCACCAAAACATAATGCTATGTTGGTAACTGTACACAGGTGATCACTATTTAAAGAATGTCTGAATTAAATTAAAATAATGAAACATGTACAATGCACTAATACATGTAGACTGTAATACACGTAGTAAAAAAATCACAAAACCAAAAAAGTACAGAATCATCATGTCCAAGGGTTAAAGCAAGATGTAACGTGACTCATCCGTTATCTGGTCAATTTTTAAGGTACATTGGCAATGTAGAAATTGCAAAAAATACAACACACATTGGACACTGGACACAATAGGCAGGTGTCAATACACAATAGACTGGTAACTATACAGAGAATTTGTATGAAGGAAATTTACACTAAACAGTGGTCAACATAAACAGGTGGTCACTTTCCAGGTTTTACTGTATTTAATAAATTTACTGTACGTGCTTCGAAGGGTTTTATCAGCTAGGGTCCCCCCAGAAATTTCATTTTCAACTTCCCTGATTTTTACAGATCTTAAAAAAATTCCCTGACTAATGACAATTAACGTATTTTTTTTTCAAAATCGACAAAGGACAATATTTTGCAAAATTTATTAATGACAAGTTTGAAAATTAATATAGAAAAATGTGACAATTTTGTATTCGGAAAATGCAGAAAGTTTTGCAAATTTGTACTCGGAAAACGTGGGAAATTTTGCAATTTTGTGCTCGGAAAACTGGAAAATTTTACCAATTTCTACTCTGAAATTAGACCCTGAGCTAACCGTTTAGAAGCATTAATTTTTGAATCGCAACAACATGACTACGTTGAATTTTCCTGACATTTTCAAAATTAGCCCTTCTTCCCTGACTTCTCTATAGGCATTTTTAAGTTTCCTGACTTTTCCATGTCGTGGAGTATACCCTGTTTATCGATACATTTTTTGTTGATGGACTTCAAAGCGTATTCACGTAGATGAAAATTGGTATTTTTTCTTGCCAAATTATACATTATAAAAATGTAGAGTTTTAGTTAATTTCAGAATTTTATTTCCGCCATTTTTTTATGCTTACAGTTTAATGCCTCGTCTTTCGTTGTCATCATCAGTTAGTTCGTCAGTCGAGGGTGACGTCGTTTTCCCAACTACTTCTGCCTCGTTTTTGCGCAAAAACCCTTAACTCCCAGTGGCATCGTTTTCTAATAAATTGCATTGTATCATAAAGCATTGTAATTATGGCACTTGAAATTTTATCGCCAGCCACTTCCAGGAAATTTTCCAGCAATTTCGGGCTGATTTATGAGGGAAGATTTCACTGAGATGGCGCTGCTTCACCTCCTAAGTTGGCTCAATAATGAAACTACTTAAGGCCCAGATAGATCACCGTAATGGCAGCGCTGCGTTGCTGGCACGTGACGTTTCCGACAAATATAGGTCAGTGTTTATGCGCGGGTCTGTTTATATAAGCGTATGCATTTCACGTTTGGAATATATATTAACAGTCACGTGCATAAACACTTACCTATGTTTGTCGGAAACGTCACCTATGACCTTTATTTGCAATCGTAGTTGAGTTTGGTCGTGTAATGTCTTCCCAAAACGTGTGAAGTTTTTGATTTTATGGATGCCCCTATTATTTTGTTATTCGGTATATTGTACATATACACTAATATTTATGTATGTATTTTTTGGCGAATAAACGCATTATAAGTTGGCATTATAAACACGTACTGTACATGTTCCAGAGGCGTAATGAGCTTTACCTACAGTACAGTAGAACTCCAATTATCCGAACTCCGACTATCCGAATCGTTTTCAGAAAATAAATTTAAGGCGGAAACGTACATACATGTAAAATGTTCATGTACTGTGATTCGCATATGGCTGCCCAAAAACGGATCAAGACAGTCAAACACCTTACTTTGACCGAGAAGTTCAGCAAACAATGACTTTCATTTACAATGCACATGCACTAATGTACTGCACTTGTAAGTATACATACGCTATTTAACATGTAAAAGTGTTGCCTTTTTATTCAATTAATTAAAAATGCAAACAGTACCGAAAATAAGCTTTTTTTCCTTAAAATACATGATATATGTACCCTTTTTCGGAAAAAATCCAATTATCCAAATTTTTGATTATCCGAATGGGGTCCGGTCCCAATTGATTCGGATAATTGG